>CATIWF010067008.1:0-57167 GCA_949630135.1 Balakata baccata
CAGCTAAACATGCCCCATTCCTAATTTATTGCAGATAAATTCAAATTTAAAATTTTATAATTATTCAAATTATATCTACAAAAATAATACTTTAATTGTTTAAATAAATGCTATGAGTTTGTAAAAGTTAACTTCCCGTTGTGCCGGGCTATAAAAATAAAATAAATACATCGTACGTAAATAAATTGATATTTAACAAATAACTTAATATAAAAATATTTTAAATTATGTCATATTAAGTTTATTTATAATATATAAATATTGCTAAAATTATATTATAATACAGAGTTGCATAATCAAATTAAGTTTGGAGATTTACAGTTCAAAATTGAAGAATTTATATCAAAGGTCTGATCTGAATATACAAAAATAAAATTATAATAATTATAATATTAAATTATAATTATTATTTTATTTATTAATATTTAATTTATTTTAATATAAATTTAAATTTGATTTATTTTTTATTTCATTTTATTTTTAATTCAGTTGACAAAAGAATTTTTTATTCTATATATGATTTAAGCAAAAGGAGATCTATTTAATATTTGATTAAATTAACTAAATTTTTACATTTTTTAAGGTTTTACTTTATTTAATTTTGTGAGTGCTACTATATTTATATATCAATATGTTATGTGTATTTATTTCAACAATTTTATATTTTATCTAATACAAAATAAATTAATTCATTAATTTAGAAAAATTTAAATCTAAAATTTATAATTTTATTTCCATCAATTAGCAAAGCGCGTCTAGTTTATTTTAATACGATATACTATTATTATAATAAATTGATAATTATCACAAATGTTTTGATATGTATAAATATTATGACAAAAATAGTAAATAATAATATATCAAATTTATGTTTATCTCTATCATATTATATTTTATATATTTAATGACTATTTATTTTTTAATATAAAATACTATATCTTTTCTTCTATACAAATACTAACATACTACATACTACTATAGAGTATTGATATAGTAATTAGTTATAAAAATCTATACCATGCAATAGTTAAATGCATCTTTCCTTTAAAAAAATGCTTCTTCAAATGTATATATTATAAATTTGCTAACTATAATTAAGTTAATAATCTAAATCAAAGATTTATTTTATATTATATAATTATAAATACTTATTAAAAAATTAATTAAATTTTATATACCATCCATATATAATATATTTTGTTCATAAAAAATAAAACAATTAATACATTTGGATTGTTAAGGTAAATGCTGAAGGCACATGAGCTCTCTCCCTCTGCTGACTCATTTTTCAAAACAAACACATAAACTTTGAATCTTTACCATCTATTTAGTCAGCATCATCGATTTTTGTGCTCTTTTTCTTTTCTTTTATATATAATTTGTGCTAAGTTTTTTTTTATAAGCATATTTAGAGTGGTTTCGAATGCTGCAAATGTCTTTTTATTCGCCTTTGTCCTTGTTGCTTGCAAACTGCATGATCTTTTTGTTGCTAATAGAAATAGAAGTGAGAAAAACTGAATTGAAATTGAGCAAAATTGAAATTGAAAATTAAATCGAACTGAACTCAATTTTGTATAATTTATTATATTTTATTCAGTTTTCTATTTAATCGGTCCAATATTTATATTTTGTTAAGTTTTGTTGTTCGGTTGAAAAAGAAAAAAAATCAAATTAAACGTACCAATCGTTTAAATATATATATATTATATTTTTTATCTATAATATATATTTATTTTAAATAAAAACAATTAAGCGCTTTTTTTTTTTTTGCAATTGAAAGTACAAATAGAGTTTTTGAACAATTAAAGTTAACAAAGTGGAACCCAATCATCTAAATATCCAGGGGGTTTGTAAATTGTAACAAGTTACCTTCAATTCATAAATAAATTGTATCGATAGAATTTCACTTATATAAATTATAATATTTTAAAAGTTATTTATAATATAAAATTATCTTAATTTTTATTTATAAATAAAATAATATTTAAAAAATTAAATTATTATAATTGACATAGTTACGTACAGTTGGTAAAATTTATAATTCAATTCATAAAGGTGCATATACTATGCAATGACATGTCAATTTGCAATTACTTTGATAAACAAAACCATCACCACCAAGTGAGCTAGTGCCTAGTGATGTAGAATTGAGTTTTTAAAAATTAAAATATAATGTTTTCTCAATTTCTCTCCAAAACACTCTTATTCTTTTAGCCTTTTTTTTCTCTATCGCCACTTATATCTTTATTGTCACAAACTCTTATTTTTCTTTGCACCGTGATGTCGCCGCCTCCCTTTTCACATTGAGTTCTTTCTTCTTTTTGGCTTTTCCTTCATGCTGTGTCAGTACTTTTTTTGATATAATTCCGTTAGATTTTTATATTGAACAACTTACTATGCATTGTGCATATTCCTTTTGCCAAATTCTCTTCATTTTTTAAGTATTTACTATTAACATTTTTTTTTGTCTTTTTTGTTCTTGATGTGATTGTTAATGGAGATGGTTTTTATTAAGCATGTAATGGGTTCTTTTCATTTTTTTTTCAATTTTTTTGTGATGGGTCTAATTCTTGCCAATGTTTCCGGTATGCTATGATTCCGATCTTCATGTTGATAATACCTCTGTTTTATTTTATTGTCAAATTTTTTTTTTTATCTTGGGTTTTCTTGAATTATTCTTAAAATGCATGAGAATAATAATTTATTTATTTCGAAATTTTCTTGTTTTGATTGGATTTCAAATGCTATTTTTTTTCTCTTGATCTCTTTTGCTATTTTTTTTCCTTTTTATTTCAATATGCAGTGAGGTAGAAAAAAAATGTTATGAAAAATTGTCATTAAATAAAAAGCTGGGAAGTCATTTTTTTGGGCAAGAACTTTCCAAAATATTGGAGAACGACATTGTTTATATGAATGAAGGTTTTTCTAACTTTGATAACATACAACGTTGTCTTTAAGTCATTTTTAAGTTAAGTTTCAAAAAAAAAAAAAAAGATAAACGACATCGTTTTTAAGTTAAGTTATTTTGGTCAGAACATTGTCCATACTACATTAACCGGTGTCATGCACTTTATAGCTATTATAGATTGAACTTAAGAAATCAACTATAAAAAGCCGATGCCTTGTGACTTGGAGCGGTGGGTGAGAGTGCGAGTTATTATATTATACATCTAAGTGCATAGTAAATAGGTATTTTGAAAGTTCATAAATTGCTAATTTTTATATAGATTTATTATTTAATAACTATATATATTATTTTAATAACTGTATATTCATTATTTAATAATTATAAATATATTATTTTATAACTATAGATTTATTATATGTTATCGTGAATCAGTTTCATTTTTTTTATATGTAATTATTTACTTATTAGGTTTATATTCATTATTTAATATTATAGATACATTATTTTATAACTGTATATTCATTATTTGTTTCATATATTTCTTTAATATTTTATTGTGTGTTTGATTATTTGTTTACTAGGTGTATATTCATTATTTAATAACTGTATATATATTATTTTATAATTATAAATTCATTATTTGTTTTCATAAATTTCTTTTATATTTTTATCTATGCTTGATTATTACTTAAACTCTTACAAATTAAACTATCACAAATTGCATTCTCAAATAAAATATATTCATCTATTTGCAATTAAACAAAAAAATTACAGAAAAACAATCAAGCAACAAACACAAAATAAGTAAGAAATTTTTTGAAAAAAATGAGCTGGTCAATAGCAATAAACAAAATAAGTAAAAAAAAAACCAATAAAAAAATTGCTAAAACAAAAACTTAAAAGAAATAACCATTAAATTAAAAAAAAACTATTGTTATTCAAATAATATATCAAAAAAATATAGCACATATGAGCTTATTTTGAGCATTTAATATTGTGTAATCAGGTGCATAATATAATTTCTTTGAGAGTGCGCTATAAACTAAGGCTATAAAAACCAACTCAATTAGCAAACTAAGAAAGGCAGATGATAACAAATTTAAGGTTGGACAAAAATTGAACCGATCTATGTGATATTTTCATTAAATATAATATGTCTTATATATAATAAGATACAATATATCTTATATATAATAAAAATAGAAAATAAGTTGTTGAAGGTTATTCATAGTGCATAAGATTGATAGAAAGTGATTAATATTTTATTAATGTATTATTTTTGTCAATTTAAATAACATTTTTTATAGGAATCAAAATAATTTTAAGAAATATTGTGTAAAATGTTGTATATTACTATTGAAAATATAAGTATTGAAATTCAACTTTATGCGAAATGTGATTATTAAATAATGTGAATATATAATTAATATCATCGATAAAAAATGATTAATAGCATAAAATACTATTATTTATACAATAATTAATTTATAAATTAAAATAATTTCTTACATTAATAAAAATAATTTATGAAAATCTTTTAAGATTATAAATTACTAATGATATAAATAAAAATTTATATAATAGATATTTCTTAAGCAGTATATTAATTTAATAATGTAAATAATGTATAAAAATACTTATGCAATCATAGAATATAATAGTAAAAATTTACTAAAAAAACTTCCTTTAAGATTCGTGCTTAAATCCTATTACCGCTATCTCCCTAATTTTTTAAAGAAATTCTCATAATTAATTTGATTCGGAAGAACTGTTCAAATTCAGCCGTATTGACCAGTTTACGGTTGAATCGATCAGATTAACTGTTTTTTTACCGACTTAATTGCCTTCCGGGTTTATCTCTAAAATCCATCCGACCTAGTGACGGGTTATTGATTTTTCAGGTTAAACCGCCGGACTGGGCCGTTTTTACAACCATAAAATTGCCAGCCTGAAGAAGGGGTATTTTCGGGAATCGATGGTGATATTCTTAACCCCTGTTCAGCAAGTTGAAGCGGAAACCTAGATCATTAGTTCATTACGAGTTTCTTGATTTTTCTCCCACAGTAAGCCTCGTAAAACCCTCTTCTCCTCCGATAAATTTCAAAATCGCCGATGGGGACGCCTGAGACCTCTCGTGAACCATGTCCCGATCGTATTTTGGATGATATCGGTGGCGCGTTTGGGATGGGTGCGGTTGGCGGGTCGGCCTTCCACTTCATTAAAGGCGTCTATAACTCTCCCAGCAGGGCTCGGCTCATCGGCGGTACTCAAGCTGTGCGGATGAATGCGCCGCGGGTCGGCGGAAGCTTTGCCATTTGGGGAGGGTTGTTTTCTGCTTTTGATTGCACCATGGTATATGTTCGCCAGAAAGAGGATCCCTGGAACTCTATCTTCGCTGGCGCCGCTACCGGTGGCTTTCTCTCTATGCGGCAAGGGTTGGGTGCTTCTGCTCGTTCTGCTCTTTTCGGTGGGATTCTTCTGGGTTTGATTGAAGGAGCCGGGATCATGCTGAATAAGGTCATGAGTGCTCAACAGAGCATGCCTATCATGATTGACGACTCTGTTCCTGCTATGGCTGGTGGGCCTGGATTCCCACCTGGCCTTCCTGGCCATACGCAGCACCAGACCCAGACCCTGCAAGAGGCAGCGTCGACGAGTGGATCTGAGTCAGGTTCATGGTTCGGCGGTTTCTTTGGCGGAGGGAAGAAGGAACAACCTGCAAGTAGCGGAAGCAAGACGGAGATTTTGGAGAGTTTCGACGCGCCACCAGTGCCTAATTTTGAGTACAAGTGAATCTTTGAGGTCTCTTAAAGATTTAAAGAAATTTTTATTAATCTCCTTGAGTTTGTAACTGGCGAGCTTTTGAAGCTCCAATCTTGACGAAACAAAAATTTTTACGTGTCTAATTTTCCCCTCTCTCTTCTCGTTTTCCTTATAACACCGGCTAATACCTAATGTATAAGTTCAATGGTAAAACTGTATGTATTAATTGATTGTTTGGTGCTTCGTTTTCTATTGCCGTTGCTAATTTTTCGAAATAGTTTGCTGGGTTAGCTTATGCTGTGTGTTTTGATCTTGATGCTTCCATGTACATTTTGATGGATGTTGTCACTTGTCATCCTTTGCTTTTGTTGTCTTAATAAACACTGGAAACACACATATCATTTTACGTCACATGCCACTTACCAACTAATATGGTCTAAAATGTGACATTTTTTTATCTGAAGTGGCTTGTGCTATGATACATGTATTTCCAGTGTCCAGATAAATTCTACTGTAAATATTATAGGTACTTTCATTTAAAACAAAATTGTGAAGATATAGTACTAAATTGATAAAAAATAAAGATTTAGTGACATTCTGAAATAAAATTGCAAATATTTGGTACCATTTTGATACAAATTTCAAAATTTTGGTTAAAAAAATTCATTTTACCGGTTTTTTGATTTGCTTCAAAGCCGGTAACTTATAGTTGATTTTTGGCCGATGTTTTGTGTCCTGATGATCCAGAAGCATTTTGAAAGGCCAGTGGTTCTAAGCCCACGAAAGCTTCAGTATATAGCTGGATGTTCCTAGGATGCAACTTTTGCATATGGCTTCAAATTTGGGCCTTTTGAATTTATATATTTATTTTTATATAGGTTACTAATAGATGTGAATTTCATAAGTTTGCATGTGTTGATTATCCAGTTACGAGGTTTCATCTGTCTCATGGTGGAAATGTGAAGGTTACCACATACCAATATGGGCATTCTGCGATATGCAGAAGTGATAAGTTGTATATCGTTTAACACTAGTTTGAAGAAACGAATGAATAATGCATGTTGATTTATGAATTTGATGTTTGGGACCTTATAAAGCTGCAATGTCAGTTCCTTCCTCTTCTCTAGCAGCAGTAAAAAAAAAAAAAGGGGGAAAGCAAAGCTGTGCTTGGAGCCAGTGAATCAGTTCAAATTCCGTGGTTATCATATTTCAGTTCCTCAATTTCTCTGATAATTGTTCCCATAACTAATGATTCGTTCCTAAATTCCCAATTGATAACTTGTCATCATGCGAAAAAAACAAGAGAAAAACCCTTCCAAATCAATGGAAATTACAGTCAGTAGGCAGATTAACAAATAATTCCACACTTTATGAAGCAATGGTTAAAATTCAAAGATATGCCTTTGTCACTACTGCGTCGCTCACTCTCTCTCCACTTCATCGCTTTGCGCCCCTTCTCAATTCTCCTCCACCGCTCAATGGCCACCACTGATCCTGTCAGCCCATCAAACACCCGTGTTGGCTGGATTGGCACCGGCGTCATGGGCAGGTCCATGTGTGGCCATCTAATCAGAGCTGGGTGCCGCACCCTCTCTAAGGCTCAGCCTCTAGTCGACATGGGTGCCCACGTTGCAGATTCGCCTTTCGCCGTCGCCTCCCAATCCGATGTCGTATTCTCCATCGTCGGCTTTCCCTCTGATGTCCACCAGGTTCTTCTCGATCCCACCACTGGAGCCCTCCAAGGCCTCCGCCCCGGTGGAATCCTCGTTGACATGACCACATCCGACCCCTCCCTCGCAGCCGAGATTTCGGCCGCAGCATCGGCCAAAAATTGCCACTCTATTGATGCTCCAGTCTCAGGTGGCGATCGCGGTGCTAAGAACGGAACCCTGGCAATTTTCACAGGAGGGGACAAAGCCGTCATCGATCGCTTGAATCCCTTGTTTGCGCTCATGGGAAAGGTTAATTACATGGGTGCCCCAGGCAAAGGCCAATTTGCAAAGCTAGCAAATCAAATAACCATAGCTTCTACGATGGTTGGCTTAACAGAGGGGATTGTATATGCATATAAGGCTGGTCTCAATGTAGAATTGTTTTTAAACGCCATATCCACTGGAGCTGCTGGGTCAAAGTCACTTGATTTATACGGCTCTAGAGTATTAAAGAGGGATTTTGAAGCAGGGTTCTATGTGAACCATTTTGTGAAGGATTTGGGAATTTGCTTGGCGGAGTGTCAAAAGATGGGTCTTGCTTTACCAGGATTGGCTTTGGCTCAACAGCTTTATTTGTCGCTTAAAGCTCATGGGGAAGGGAATTTGGGCACCCAAGCTCTTATTTTGGCTCTGGAGAGGCTTAATAATGTTTCTCTTGAAAATCTGGCTTCTTCAAATCCTGCGGCTTAGCCTGGTAAATGATTCATCTGTATTGGATGATATAAATTAGTATGTACTCAGTACTCAGTTGCTTTTTCTAATGAGTGGATGATGTATGGATTATAATCTCTAGCAATAAACATCGAATTTATTATGAGATTTCTGCTCCTTGATAGAGCGTTTTTGGCCTTTTCGTTGGCGTAAATTTGCTGTTGGTGGTTTGTGGTATTTTAGAAAATGTGAAACATGATTTGGAGTGGCCAGTGTCTGCTGAGCCATTTAGCATCCTGCTATTTCCTAGCTATCTTATATTACTTTAAGGATCAAATGTGTGTCCTGTTTTTACATTGTTAAGGTGCTAGAATGTTGTCAGAGTATTTATTCCTTGGCATATTGGGCTTTTGTAATTGCACAGACATTGGATATTGCAACTTCTGTGGAACTGTCGAGTTTGTAATTCATCGCATAAGAATATGTGAAATTTACAGAACCTTAGGTCTGAGTTTTCCTTTGACAGCACTCAGCAGTGACTTGTGTGCCACACTTGTCACAATTTGATCTTTTCCCCAAACTGCAGCAATAGTTATTTGTGGGTGTCTCAGGTCTTAGATTTTCACAAAAATCTCATTTAGATTTATACACGGTAGTAAACTTCATCTGTTGCAAAAAGAAAAAAAAATGAAAAACAAGTGCTTTTCTTCTTGTTGTTATTAGTAGCATGAATGCTTCGGCTTCATCCTAAAGTCAACAAGGTGTTTGCTGAAATATGATTTGCTCCTCTAATCATCCATGGGGCTACCATAAAGGCATTCTACTTAGCCAGAATGATTAATTTATGATATAGGAAGCCTTGGAATGTGGCTTGGCCCCTTTAACATGTGCCTTAGTGCCTCGTGGCAACTGGCAAGCTAATGTAGCAGTCATCTAAGTATCGAGTTCCTATGATACAATTGCACGATGATGTTATGAGGAGTCAAAATTTCATGCTTTTCTATGAAGAAGAATAGTCAAGATTAATTTTTCTTTATACACAACAACTCATTCCATATTCAAACTAACAATTTCGCAAACCACCAGTAGTTGGTTGTTAATTGATGAGTGGTCTATTCTTCATCTGACCACAGGCATGCAGTTCATTAATTTTCCATAGACCAATCTTTGAGATATGGACCCTGCTGCAAGAGATGGGACTCATACAGAATTTGGTATGCTGTCATAAACAAAAGTGCTACACATTTTGCATTTACCAAATCCTAAAATCTGATTTGCAACATGAATTTAGAATTATGCATGTCTAACCTAGGCATGTAGTTAAGACGCAGTCTCATTCCAGTTTTTATATCACGGGCAACAAAAAGTTTTATCTAAATTACTGTCTAAGATTGTTTGAATATTTGGCAATTTTTATATCAGTTGCATTTGGGAATACTGATTTTGACAATCTGGAAATGGGTCATTTTCAGGTTTCCATCCATGCCTGCTTTTAATAATTGAGGTTCAAATGTCATAAGTATTTGATTAGGCACTTGCAAAAATGTCGTGGAAAATACATCCCAATATGACCCTCCAAACCCAGGTTGGCCCTTCACATGGATAATTGTTTCTGCCTGTGCACTTATTATTGGTTAATAAAATGAAGCATTTTCGTATCTTGAGCGGTCCACTGGCTTGTTTTCCATCGTAAGCTGTAGAAAAATACCTGTTCATCATATTCGGTATTTCTTGTTAGTGGGAAATTTCATTGCCCCAAATAATTTTTATTTTCCAAGTTTCTGAAAGAAGTTAGATTGATTGTCCAGAGTCCTGTTTACACATTTCTGATTTCTATGAACCAGAGGTTGGAAATCAGAATGATAATGGCTCAGATCCTCATATCTTGAAAGGGTTTGCTCTTTTAGATGCATGTACCAGCTAATGCTTGATGATAATTGTCTGCTTTATACCTTTAATACTGATTCTGGCTTGCTCTTGGCTGTTGATAGTTGCCATGATTAATGTCATCTTATACCCCTCGGAGATAGAATTTTAACAAGTAGGATAAAAGCCTCTTTAATGGTGTAGTAGTCAGAAGTAGGATAATCTAATAATCTAACAACCAGGTGGAGCGGGGCCACTTTTGGTGTATCCACCTTCTTCCAAAAAGCATGGAATAGCCTAGGGTCTTCCTAACAACCAACTAGGAAATAGGTCAAGTCCAGTCAACTGGCTCTTGATCTGTCCAGAAGTTTGTGTGGCAATGGTTAATTCTATCCCAATATGGGGTTCAGTGATTGGCTATATACAATTTTCATTTTGGGTTGTTTCGTTTCGTCCTAAAAATTATTTGAGGGGTTTTTTTGAAATAATAGCAAGTAAATTATGTCAACTATACAGGTGAATAGTATAATTTTTAAATTTTAAAAGTATTAATATATTATGTCAAATTATACGAGTAAATTGTATAATTTCAAACTTTAAAGTAATACTAATATAAATTTTTTCTAATAAAAATATTAGGGTTGAGTTATTTTTTGTTTTTTAAATGAAAGTTAAAGGAAATTATTGTTATAAAGTACAAAATCAAGGATAAGTAGTGAAATTAACTTTAACTAATATTTTATCAAATTTGTAGTGGTGGATATTATAGGTTTTTTATTTGTTAATTTTGCAATTTTATGAACAAAAATTATGTAGCACAAGATGAATTATCATAAGTTTTTTAGATGTTAATTTAGCAAATTTTTATTTTGTACTTTATTTAAATGAAATTTCTCGTATAATTGACTTTGTTCCATTGATAGTGTTGATGAATTTTTTTTTCTTTTACCAGCTGCTAGAAAAAATAAATTTCATAATAATTTGATATGTTGCTATTAAAAACCACTATCCTATTGAAGTGCACAAAATTGATTGAATAATACTGCTTTAAATTCCATAATAATTTGACATGTTATACTTTGTACGGCTTTATCTCATTTTCTATTTTAATTTTTCTTAAAAATTGTGTATACTTTTACGATCTTTTTTTATTTTAATTTTTTATTAATAAAATTATCTAGAAAAAAATGAAGAGAATAAAAGAAATAAAAAAAGAGAAAAAACAAAAGAGAATAAATAAAAATAATAAAATATTACTTAAGAGTTCTTTTATAATTCTTAAATATGAGAAAAAATAATATAAATTTTAGAGAGTAAGATAGGCAAAAAAGAAAATAGAAAGATTATTGGATGATATAAAATATCATAAATATAAATAAGAAAGGAAATAAAAAAACTTTTGGGATGCTCTTAGATTCCAATAAGATAATTGGTTATTTATGAGTTCATTGATTATTGATTATTAGAATATATCTATTAGAATATATCTTTATATCTAATTTCTATCTTCATAATTAATTTAGAATTTAGTAGAATTTAGAATTATTTTAGAATTCTATCTTTAGAATATATTTTCTAATATATTCTATTTTTTATTTTTTAGATTTATTCTATTTTTTAGAATATATTTTATATTAGAAATATTAGAATATTTCTAAAAAAGAGTATTAATTTTTTTTTTCTTTATAATAACAACATAAACGAATCCATCAAATAAATCCTAACAATATATTGAATTATCATAATCATATGATTTAGTAGGTAGTTGATATAAGATAACAAGAATGAAGCTATATTTGAATTGAGAGATTTTAAATAAATGATTTTGTATAATTTATAGATTTATGTCAAATTAATCGTTTAACTACTTAAAAAAAATTTATAGATTTTAAAAAATTTGTCATCTACTAAAATTTTTCATTTTTAAAGGATTTAATTTCTTACATTCTAAGTGAAAAGTTTAAAATTTATGAATTTTGATCAACGAAGGATTGTGACAAAATTTTTTTTTATTCCAAAATTATTTCTAATACATTAATAATATTCTAAAACTAACTCTCATCCAAAAAAAAATAAAAATGATTTTTCTTTTAATTTCAACTAATTGCTTTAGTTTTTTTTATTATTTTTTATTTTGCATAATATAGTATTAATATGCATTAAATTATTAATAAAAATATTTTTTAGTAATATAATTAAATATTATAGCATATAATAACTTTATTTTTTTTATTTTCTAAACTTTTAAAATAATCAATTTTATTTTTAAAATTTTTAAGTTTATAGTGGAATTGATTATATATGCTTAATTAATAATAAATTATCAATATTTAATAAAGAATAAAATTGAAAATTAATTGTTAAATTTATGAATTATGGCCATTGAATCAAATATAAATATAAAAGTAATTATATTATCAATTCTTATATTTTATAGTTAAAATAAATGATTAAATTCTTAGAATTAATTAATTTTATAATCAATTAATTTAAGATCTTTAAATTCAAACGGTATCTTAATGATTTTTTTATTAATTGCTAGGAAAAGATAAATGCTAGACAATGCAACTAGCAAGCAGTAACCAATAATGTTTCATTTAGACATGCTTAAACCACACCAGACTACATTATGTTTTTCTTGAGTATTTGATAATTTGAGTATAACTGAAAAAGCTTTAATTGCCGTAAAAGAAGAAATGAAACATCTTTTTAGAAATGGATAATCGTAAAAAATAAATTATACTTTTGATTTTTTTATATAGGTATAATTTATTTTCAGCCTCTTAAATTTGTCAATTTCTCCTAGTTAGCCTCTTTGATGAGTTTTTTATATCGGTTGTCCTATAAAATCTATTTTTGGTTCAATTTGTCCCCCATAAAATTTAAAAAGTAACAATTTGTCCATTGTGCTGACGTGATAGTTGGAATATAATTCTGACCGCTACGTTAGCACATGGGTGCAAATTGTTACATTTTTAAAATTTCACATGAGGTAAATTGAATAAAAAAGGAATTTTAGGGATTAACCAGTGCTAAAAACCGATTAAGATGGCTAACTGGAAAAATTGACAAATTCAGAGGGCTAGAGATGGGTTTACCCTTTTATTTAAATACACAAATTTTTAAAATTTTATCAATTTATAAATTATGACAAAACTCTGTTGATATGATATAAAATTTCGGCAAAATTAAAAATGTTGTGCTACTAGAAAATTGATTAAGAATCTGAGTCATTTTATAAATTTTAAAATGTCATCGTTTTTGTTTTTTTTCCAAAATTTTAAAATATAAATTTTTTTGACAAAACTCTACTTACAGTAAAATTTTTATTTTTTCTTACTCTGCTGACTAGACAACTCTTAAACACGATAGATATATGTATTATTTTTCAAATTTAAAGAAATATTTAAGTTTCAAAATTTTTTAGGAAGAACAAAAACGGTGACATTTTAAAGTCTCTAAAATGATTCAATTTCTTAGTTAGTACAACCATTTTAATCTGATGAGAATTTTATGTAATATTAGTAGAATTTTACCGGAATTTACAAATTGATAAAAATTTAAAATTTTATATATTTAAATAAAAATATAAAAATTACAATTTAATTTTGATACAATTTCAAAATTTCAATTTATTTTTTACAATCATCTATTTTAGAAATTACAATAATATGTTTTTCTTGTCAAACATTCAATTGTAAACAAAATTAAATCCTATAAAAATTGATCTTGTTTAGAGTCAAAAATTACATATCTATTGTCTTAGTTTCATGTAAGCAGTTAGAACTCTGGTCAATAAATATAAATATCTATAAAAATTTTAAAAATTAAAATCTATAAAAATTAATAACAAATTTATAAATTTCTGTAAAAATAATGAAAAAATTATAAATTCTACAAAAGTTAATTCAGGAAGTTTATTCAATTAGAATTTTAATATATTTAAAAAGTTAAGTGATATTTAATTAAGAATTTTAAAAACTTTAAAAAAGTTCATAAAAGTAAGATAATATTTTTAAAAACTTAAAAAAAATATATAAATATAAGGTAATATTTAATTATGATTTATAAAAATAAAATAAATTCAAAAAGTTACTTATTTTTATAAATATAAGATTTTTAAAATTTTTTTTATGTAATTTTATATATACAAAACTCATGCAAATTTCTTTCACTTTTCCATAAAATTTCATTAGTTTTTTTTATAAAGTTTATCAGGGGTGTATTTAATTAGTATTTTAAAAAATATTTATAGATTTTTTTAAATTAATAATTTTTTTTACAGAATTTATATATTTTTTAATGATTTTTATAGAATTTATAAATTTGTTAATAATTTTTATAGATTGTATAAAAAAGACAGTTACAATCCTATAAAAAATTATATATATATAAAATTATATAAAAAATTTTTAAAATTTTAAAGTTTATAAAAGCAAATGATTTTTTTGGATACCATTTTACTTTTATAAAAATATCACTTAGTTTTATATATTTTTTTAAATTTTTAAAATTTTTAATTGAATACTATTTTATTTTATTTTTTTTAAGGTTCGGTTGATTTTTTAAATCTATTAAAATTTTAATTAAAAATTATTTATAAATTTATAAATTTTATAAAAATTATTGACTTGAAAAAAATCTATAAGTACTTTTTAAAATGTTAATTGAATACACTCATCATTTAAAAAAAAAAATTTGTAAATATCTTTCAAAATCTTACAAGTCAAAGACGTGCCTTTGTCACTGCTACGTCGCTCACTCTCTCTCTGCTTCATCACTTTGCGCCCTTCTCACTTCTCCTCCACCGCTCAATGGCCACCACTGATCCTGTCAGCCCATCAAAAACCCGTGTGGGCTGGATTGGCACCGGCATCATGGGCAGGTCCATGTGTGGCCATCTAATCAGAGCTGGCTATACCCTCACTGTCTACAACCGCACCCTCTCTAAGGCTCAGCCTCTAGTCGACATGGGTGCCCACCTTGCAGATTCGCCTTTCGCCGTCGCCGCCCAATCCGATGTCGTATTCTCCATCGTCGGCTTTCCTTCTGATGTCTGCCACGTTCTTCTCGATCCCGCCACTGGAGCCCTCCAAGGCCTCCGCCCCGGTGGAATCCTCGTTGACATGACAACATCCGACCCCTCCCTCGCAGCCGAGATTTCGGCCGCAGCATCGGCCAAAAATTGCCACTCTATTGATGCCCCTGTCTCAGGTGGCGATCGCGGTGCTAAGAACGGATCCCTGGCAATTTTCACAGTAGGGGACAAAGCTGTCATCGATCGCTTGAATCCCTTGTTTGCGCTCATGGGAAAGGTTAATTACATGGGTGCCCCAGGCAAAGGCCAATTTGCAAAGCTAGCAAATCAAATAATCATAGCTTCTACAATGGTTGGCTTAGTAGAGGGGATTGTGTATGCATATAAGGCTGGTCTCAATGTAGAATTGTTTTTAAACGCGATATCCACAGGAGCTGCTGGGTCAAAGTCACTTGATATACATGGGTCTAGAGTATTAAAGAGGAATTTTGAAGCAGGGTTCTATGTGAACCATTTTGTGAAGGACTTGGGAATTTGTTTAACGGAGTGTCAAAAGATGGGTCTTGCTTTACCAGGATTGGCTTTGGCTCAACAGCTTTATTTGTCGCTTAAAGCTCATGGGGACGGGAATTTGGGTACCCAAGCTCTTATTTTGGCTCTGGAGAGGCTTAATAATGTTTCTCTTGAAAATCTAGCTTCTTCAAATCCTGCGGCTTAGCCGGGTAAATGATGCATCTGTATTGGATGATATAAATTAGTATGTACTCAGTACTCAGTTGCTTTTTCTAATGAGTGGATGATGTATGGATTATAATCTCTAGCAATAAACATCGAATTTATTATGAGGCTTCTGCTCCTTGATACAGCATTTTTGGCCTTCTCTTTGGCATAAATTTGCTGTTGGTGGTTTGTGGTATTTTAAAAAATGTGAAACATGATTTGGAGTGGCCAGTGTCTGCTGAGCCATTTAGCATCCTGCTATTTCCTAGCTATCTCATACTGCTTAAAGGATCAAATGTGTGTCCTGTTTTCAGGTTGTTATGGTGCTAGAATGTTGTCACAGTATTTATGTTTTGAGATTCCTTGGCATATTTCCTTAGGGGGCTTTTGTAATTGCACAGACATTGGATATTGCAACTTCTGTGGAACTGTCGAGTTTGTAATTCATTCCTAAGCTATAAGAATATGTGAAATTTACAGAAACTTAGGTAAGTGTTTTCCTTTGACAGCAGTCACTTGTGTGCCACTCTTTTCACAATTTGATCTTTTCCCCAAACTGCAGTAAGAGTTAGTTGTGGGTTTCTCAGGTCTTAGATTGTTTTCTAAAATCTTATTGGGATTTATACGTGGTAGGAAACTTCACTTGTTACAAAAAGAAAAAAAAATGAAAAACAAGTGCTTATCTTCTCGTCGTTATTAGTAGCATGAATGCTTCGGCTTCATCTTTAAGTGAAAAAGGTGTTTGCTGAAATTTGATTTGCTCCTCTAATCATCCACGGTGCTACCATAAAGGCATTCTACTTAGCCAGAATGATTAATTTATGATATAGGAAGCCTTGGAATATAGCTTGGCCCCTTTAACATGTGCCTTAGTGCCTCGTTGCAACTGGCAAGCTAATGTAGCAGTCATCTAAGGATTGAGTACCTATGATACAATTGCACGATGATGTTACGAAGAGTCAAAATATCATGCTTTTCTGTGATGAAGAATAGTCAAAATTAATTTTTCTTTATGCACAACAACTCATTCCATATTCAAACTAACAATTTCGCAACCACCAGTAGTGGGTTGTTAATTGCTGAGTGGTCTATTCTTCATCTGACCACAGGCATGCAGTTCATTAATTTTCCATAGACCAATCTTTGAGATATGGACCCTGCTGCAAGAGATGGGACTCATAGTGCCAGAATTTGGTATGCTGTCATAAACAAAAGTGCCTTGTTTCATTCACACATTTTGCATTTACCAAATCTTAAAATCTGATTTGCAACATGAATTGAGAATTATGCATGTCTAACCTAGGCATGTAGTTAGGCAGCAGTCTCATTCCAGTTCTTATATCACGGGCAACAAAAAGTTTTATCTGAATTACTGTCTAAGATTGTTTGAATATTTGGCAATTTTTATGTCAGTCGCATTTGGGAATACAGATTTTGACAATCTGGAAATGGGTCATTTTCAGGTTTCCAGCCATGCCTGCTTTTAATATTTGAGGTTCAATGTCGTAAGTATTTGATTTGGTACTTGCAAAAATGTCGTGGAAAAATACATGCCAATATGACCCTCCAAACCCAGGTTGGCCCTTCACATGGATAATTGTTTCTGCCTGTGCACTTATTATTGATTAATAAAATGAAGCATTTTCTGGTCTAATATCTTGATCAGTCCACTGGCTTGTTTTCCATCTTAAGCTGCAGAAAAATACCTGTTCATCATATTCGGTATTTCTTGTTAGTGGGAAATTTTATTGCCCCAAATAATTTTTATTTTCCAAGTTTCTGAAAGAAGTTTGATTGATTGTCCGAGTCCTGTTTACACATTTCTGATTTCTATGAACCAGAGGTTGGAAATCAGAATGATAATGGCTCAGATCCTCATATCTTGAAAGGGTATGCTCTTTTAGATGCATTTACCAACTAATGCTTGATGATAATTGTCTGCTTTATACCTTTAATATTGGTTCTGGCTTGGTCTTGGCTGTTGATAGTTGCCATGGTTAATGTCATCCAATAACCCTCGGAGATAGAATTTTAACAAGTAGGATAAAAGCCTCTTTAATGGTGTAGTAGTCAGAAGTAGGTATAATCTAATAATCTAATCAGGTGGAGCGGGGCCACTTTTGGTGTATCCACCTTCTTCCAAAAAGCATGGAATGGCATAAGGTCTTCCTAACAACCAACTAGGAAATAGGTCAAGTCAAGTCAACTGGCTCTTGATCTGTCCAGAAGTTTGTGTGGCAATGGTTAATTCTATCCCAATGCGGGGTTGAGTGATTGGCTATACACAATTTTCATTTTGGGGTTGTTTCGTTTCGTCCTAAAATTATTTGAGTGATTTTTTGAAAAAATAGCAAGTAAAAGAAGAATGAATATTCATAATAAAAAGGGAAAATTATTGGTTGGCATAATAAATTAATATCTCTTTAAATTTAAAAATTATACAATTTATCCTATATGATTTGACATGATACACCAGAACCTCTGTAATTTGAAAATTATACTATTTATCCCATAAAGGTTTTTTAACTTATTGTACTATTACTTCCTGCAAGTTTAATTTATTATACTTGTACCTTATAAGCGAAAGAGAATATTTTTTCTTATTAGTATATTATGTCAAACTATAGATGTAAATAATATAATTTTTAAACTTAAAGAATACTAGTATATTATGTCAAATCATATGAGCAAATTGTATAATTTCAAATTTTAAGAGAATACTAGTATATTATATCAAATTATATGAGGTAAATAATAATTTTTCCTAATAAAAATATTAGGGTTGAGTTATTTTTTAAATGAAAGTTAAAGGAAATTATTGTTATAAAGTACACAAAAATTCAGGGATAAGTAGTGAAATTAACTCTAGCCAATATTTTATCAAATTGGTAGTGGTGGAAATAGAAAAGGGGTGCATTTATTGTCGTCTTGGTCTGTTTGTCTGGCATTTATTGTAGACGAAGAAGAAAGAAGTCTCATACATTAGCTCTGCACCAACTGAAGTGAAGATTAGACTGAGTGGAGCGAGACCAATTTATTTCCAAAATGGAAATATGTGGCCATGAGAGAAATCAAATGGAGCTCAATAGGAGCCAATAGATCTTAGCAGTTTGAGAAAGGAAAAATACTTTAAAAAAAGAATAGTCAAAGACTCAAAGTCGTTAAAATACTTTAAAAAAGGAATAGTCAAAGACTCAAAGTCGTTGTTCAATAAAGGTACACTTTCATTTTTCTATATTTTTTTTTCTGGAAGTTGAATTCCAAACTCTGTTCACATCATTACGAGATGTTTGGTTATCCAAATACAGGACTAAGAATAAGCTGATATAGACCGTTGTTGCTTGCAGTAGTTGTCGTTCAAAAATAAAAGAGTGCCAACTACCAAGTTTGAAGTTTCTAAGAAGTTGCCGTTGGTTTTCATGTTTAAGTGTGAATCACACGCTAATCTTTGAACAAAAAGACATCCTAGCATTTTCCCGGTACAGCAGCTGATGCTCAATTCTCTGATTCTGAATTTTTCTGATACCGAATTTAACCCTCATGTTCTTCTCTATTCACTTTCTGACCCTTATTCTTTCCCTGCTTAGCCATGCCAAATCTCAGCTCTATGATCAGGAGCAAGCTATACTGCTTAGACTTAAGCAGCATTGGCTAAATCAGCCTCCTCTTAATCAATGGACACCTTCATCTTTGTCACATTGCAGTTGGCCTGGACTCACTTGCACCAACACCACCGTCACCGGACTTGATTTCTCCAACATGAACATCGCTGGAACAATACCACCCTTCATTTGTGACCTCCACAATCTGACCGTACTCAAGCTTGGGAATAACAGCTTCATTGGAATGCTCCCAACAGTTCTCTATAACTGTTCCAAGCTCCAGCACCTCGACCTGTCTCAGAACTTCTTTGTTGGTCCCCTTCATGATGATGTCGATCGCTTGTCTCAGCTCACTTTCCTTAACCTCTGCGCTAATAACTTCTCCGGTGATATTCCTGCTGCTATTGGCAGGCTTCAGCTGCTTTCATCCCTTCAGCTTCATCAAAATCTTTTTAACGGTACTTTCCCACCAGAAATTGGCAACTTAGTTAATCTTGAATATTTGTCTATGGCCTACAACCACCGGTTGTTGCCGTCAAATTTGCCTTCCAATTTCACCCAGCTCAAGAAACTTAAAGAGCTGTGGTTTTCTCAATCAAATTTGATTGGGGAGATTCCGAAAATGATTGGAGATATGGTGGCACTGGAGTTTCTGGACTTGTCGGAAAATGGATTAACTGGGAATATCCCCAACAGCTTGTTCACGTTGAGAAACTTGAGTACGTTGTGGCTTTACAAGAACAAGCTGTCCGGGGAGATTCCTCGTGCAGTTGAAACTCTGAATTTGGTTGAACTTGATCTTTCAGATAATAATTTGACAGGGAGAATACCTAATGGCTTTGGGAATCTTGAGAAATTATCAAGGTTGAATTTGTTCTTCAATCAGTTGTTTGGTGAGATCCCTGAAAGCATTAGCCGTCTTCCAGCATTGAAAAGTTTCAACTTGTTTAGCAACAATCTATCAGGTGCTATCCCTCTGGAGGTGGGGCTACATTCGATGCTCGAAGAATTCCAGGTTTCGTCCAACAGGCTTACTGGCAAGCTGCCAGAATATTTATGCAGTGGAGGAAAGTTAGTGGGGGTTGTAGCATATGATAACAATCTTGATGGAGAATTACCAGAGTCGCTTGGTAACTGTAGCAGTTTGTTAATGGTTAGCATTTCCCGTAATGCATTTTCTGGCAGAATTCCTGATGGTATGTGGACAGCTTTCAATTTGACATATGTTATGCTAAGCGACAATTTGTTAACGGGTGAGCTTCCTGATGAAGTTTCAAGCAATCTTAAGCGACTCGAGATAAGTAACAACAGGTTTTCTGGTAAAATTCCCACTGGTGCTTCTTGGAGGAATTTGGTGGTTTTTAATGCAAGTAACAATCAATTTTCCGGGACAGTCCCTCCGGAATTGACTGCTTTTCCTCAGCTTACAACTCTTTTGCTTGATGGGAACCGACTGAACGGATCTTGTCCTTCTGAAATAATCTCATGGAAGTCATTGAATACTCTAAATATGAGCAGAAATCAACTCTCTGGTGAAATTCCGGATGAAATTGCTTCTCTATCAAATCTTCTTGAACTTGATTTATCAGATAACCAATTATCTGGCCAAATTCCACCTCAATTTGGCTCCCTGAGGCTTACTTTTCTCAATCTCTCATCCAATCATCTCACAGGGGATATCCCGTCTCAGTTTGAAAACGCTGCTTACAGCAACAGCTTCTTGAACAATCCTGGTCTCTGTACCACTAGTCCATTGCTAAGCCTTAATGTCTGCAATTCCACACCCCAGAAATCAAGCAAAAATTCAACCAGATTGGTAGCGTTGATAGCAGGTGTTCTGGCAGCAGCTCTTGTGTTGGCTTTGTTACTCTCATTCTTGGTGATCAGAGTTCACCGGAAGAAAAAGCATAAATTAATTTCAACTTGGAAGTTCACCTCATTCCAGAAGCTGGAATTCACTGAGTTGGATATACTCTCAAGATTAACAGAAAGCAATCTGATTGGAAGTGGAGGATCAGGAAAAGTATATCGTGTTGCTATAAACCGATCAAACCTCATTGTTGCAGTGAAAAAGATTTGGAGTGACAGAAAGTTAGACCAAAAGCTTGATAGAGGGTTTGAAGCAGAAGTTGAGATACTGAGTTCAATAAGGCATTTGAACATAGTGAAATTGCTTTGTTGTATCAGCAATGATGATTCGAAACTCCTCGTCTATGAGTATATGGAGAGAAGCAGCCTGGATCGGTGGTTGCATATGAAGAAGTCAACAGATGTCTCAGGTTCAGCCTGTCAGGTCAACTTAGAATGGCCTGTCAGGTTCAGGATTGCAATGGGAGCTGCTCAGGGTCTTGCCTACATGCACCATGACTGCTCTCCTCCAATTATACATCGAGATGTCAAATCAAGCAACATCCTAATAGATTCTGATTTCAATGCAAAAATTGCTGATTTTGGTTTAGCCCGGATGTTGATCAAGCAAGGTTCAGCTACAGTATCTTCTGTAGCTGGCTCTTTTGGCTATATAGCTCCAGGTAATTAACAATTTTTCATTTTCAGATCCATATCCCCTTTTTTTTTTCCTTCTTTATGTAAGAGTTTAATCAAGCTTTTCCTGTTCATTACCTGAATTGCAGAATATGCTAACACAGCGAAAGTGAATGAGAAGATTGATGTCTACAGCTTTGGTGTTGTACTTCTAGAGTTAACGACTGGAAAAGAGGCAAATTTGGGTGATGAGAATACTTGCTTGGCAGATTGGGCATGGAGGTACATGAATGAAGGAAAGCCTGTAGCGGATGCCTTGGACAAGAAGATAAAGGAATCTTCTTACTTGAAGGAAATGAGCACTGTTTTTAAACTTGGAGTCAAGTGTACTAGCAAATTGCCCTCTGCTAGGCCTACCATGAGAGAGGTTTTCCAAATCCTATATGAATGCAGCCATCCACCTGTTTATGGAATCAAAAGTATGAGGAGAGTTAACGACGTCACTCCCTTCCTATTGAATTTCAAGTACAGCGATTCGTCAGATAGTGACGACAGTGTCTGATGTTTTAACATCACTCCCTCCCCTTCTTATTGAATTTCAAGTACAGGGATTCGTCAGATAGTGACGAGTTGTTAGATTACTCAATTGGCAATGGTTTTATTACCAAACCCCAAATTTCTGTATTTCTGTTGATTCTGTTGAATGCTACAAAAAAGATGGCCAATAAACTCAGTAGCTGTAGCATAAAAGTAATTAGAGTATTTTTTGTAATATACAGAGAGTTAGTTATAGACAGGAGATTTCGAGCTAAAACATGAAATACTCCCTCAATGGGCAAGTTGAAGGAAATTTCTTGCAGTGTAGTTTTGGGTATACCGAAAAGTAGTAAAGAAAATAGTCATTTAATCGCTTCCACCAGTTAGTGAATTCTGTTAATTAGTGCAGCTATTATGCTTATTTATTTATTTATTTTTATATGGCTTAATATATGAGCTTCTTATGGTAATACAAAATTCAAGCAATAGCAGAATCAGTTCATTAATTCTCTCTCTCATATCTTCTATTTTCTTCTCCTATCGCCCTCTTTCTCACTCCCAAATCGGAATGCTAGGTCTGGTTACTAAGATAAATTTAGCAAACATTTTTTGCTTTAAGTTCTTTTTTCGAGGCTTTAAGAGCCCAGGAAAGATTCTTGGCATTTTTTGGCTTAGTTGAAAAGGTTCACTACACATTCTTTCCCACTCTCTAATCAGTCAACAGAAATTTGAACCAAGCGATAACTACACGATAAGCATTGCTTACAAAGGGTGGAATGGAGTGTAGTTAACAAAATGGGGAGTGCAAACCCTGCGGAGTGCTAGTGGATGCAAAATCTCCCTTTCTTATTTCCAGTTGAAACCAGAAACAGATTCTTGCCGAATGTAGCAACTCAATTATAGTTTACATTCCCCACTTTATTGCTATCTATTATAAATGACAACAAAAAAGAAGAGAGACAAGGGATCAAAATGGCCGGCCACAGCAAGGAAGCTTAGGAACACTGCTAGGCCTTTCCTGGCATTACCTCATGAGAAAGGAGATATCACTATCTCTAGATGATCTGGAGTAAGTGATGCGTGGGGAAAGGAATAATTTACAAAAAAATTGAAAATTTTTCGTTCTTTTCATCTATCTGTACTTAAGATTTTGCTTCCTCCAAGTATTGCGAGTGAGAGGCTGCCAGGAGGGCTGCTCCGATCCCGGAGCCATCATTTGCTTGCTCAACAACAATGCTCTCAGAAACTTCCTCCCCCAGCAACTCTACGAGAGTGCTCTCCACCAAGACACGAAATTTGGTGTAGTGCTCAAACAGCCCACCATCCAATGCTATTACTGATTTCCGCTTTTCCCCATCTCTGACAGTGTCTCTCCCCAGTTTCTTGAGAATGCCAGCAATACCAGCAGCAGATAGGCAGGCACCGCGACTTGCAACAATGTCACAAAGCTCAACAATAGTTTTCCTTATTTTCAGTGAGGTATTAGATATCTGAGCAAGAAAGCGAAAGATCAAATAACATATCTACTGTACATTCAAAAGTTATGTACTACATGCATTGTGAAGGCTTGAGTACCTCTAAGATATCCTTCAGTTTGCTTCCAACAACTCTCAGATCTGAAGACGTATCATGATGCATTGCAGACATGTGAGGAGTTCTGCGTACATTTTGTATAAGAGAAGTAACAGCATGAAAGCTCTCATTACCGCAAAATTAATGGCATTTACTATTTTCATTATAAGGAAATTAATATAATCACTCATAAAAAATTCATTGCTGTTGGTGAAAGGAGATAGAGAGAAAAAAGATATGAGAACTAGTCCCGTTCCATGTATCTCTCTCTGACCTACAGTTAACAGTACGGCACACTGATAGCGCCATCTTAACATAGAGTCTGATACGTTGAATGAAACATTAAACACAATGAAACTGCAGCCTGAAAAGGACAAATAGAATATAGGCCGCTGCATAATTGTATATACCAACCTTAAGATGAATGGAATCTTCAGTTTTGGTGGGACAACATCACTGAAAAAGGCAGCTTCCTCAGCCATTTTCAGAAGAACTCTGCGCACAATCTCTCCCAAATACATACCAGAAATCATCTTTTCAAAAATCTGCAAATAGTCAGAAATTACTTAAATAGTAATTAGGTCATAATTAATATCTTGCAAAAAGATGATGAAAACAGAAGGCTATGATATGAACACCTGTTCCCCAGGATTCAGAGAATCAGAATCTAGGTTTAGATCATATTCTGTCAGTGGAAGGTGTGATGACCGGAAGTTACCCCACTCCATGTTGATAACCTATGGTAATAAAGAAGCTTTAGTATGATTTTATGCTCATCTCAAATCACAGAATCCTGCTGCAGAAATAATATATAAATAAATGTAAACACGTCATATGTTTGGTCCATAAGAATTATGGTAATAACATCAAAAATTATAAACCATTTCTCCAGATTTTGCTAAAAGACCATGCCACTTAGAAATTGCTTGTGCTCGCTCTACATATGCTGCATTTGTTCCAGTTCCTAGGATAACAGCAGCAATAACATCCTGGTTGTGATATCTACCTCCAGCTAATGTACCAATTGCATCATTGACCTACATCATCTCAGAAAGTTCAGGATTTCAATTAGTCACCCAGACAGGTGACTGCTATAAGTAAACACCTTATTTCAGCTCAAAATTAGAAATTACATTTCTGGAAAACTTAGAAGAAAAAGCAAACAGAGCTCTTGAAACGGGGAAAAAAAATGTTTCACTAACCAAGGCTGCCACACGCATGTCAAGGCCAATTCTTTTCATGGCTTTTGTCAATTCTCCCACAACATCTTGTCCAACCTATACCAGGACAGACACGAGAGAAAACCACAAACAGTTAGAAAGTTGTCTAACGGAGTTAAAAGTTACAATTACCAGTCCATTTTGTTTTTTCCTTTTTTCCTTTTCAGTGCTTTCTAAAGCAAACATATTAGGGACCTAATCTCATAAAGAGCAATTTAACAAGAAAATGCTTGATGATATTAATTGCTCACTGTTTGTGTGCAGAATAGTATAATCCAAAGAAATCAAGACCTGGCATGCAAGACTAAATAGCAATGCACAGGTATCAATGTGCAAAACATTCCATATTAGGATACATGTGTATCTGTGGGCATACGGAGTGCATGTGTTAGCATCTAAACGATACACATCTAAATTCTCAGATGTAAACCAAATATGAAGAGAGGAAGAAGAAAGCAGGGAGCAATATTTTAGATTATAGAATAATAAATAAATATCTAACTGCTAATAATGGATGTAAGAAGATATAAAGGGATTATTAAGGAGAACCAAAGGCAACTAAGATTACCGTATCTTCTATAGAGAAGCCTTTCGTCCATTTTATAAGCTTTCCAGATGCTATTGATGTTTGCCGAACCGGAAATGAAAAGGTAAAGCCTAGTTCCCTTTGTTGTCCAAGAGGAATATGCAAATCTTCACTTTCTGTAGCAACAAACTTAGCAAGTGCTTCAGCTATGAAATCAAATAATGCCTGAAATCACCACCATTCGGAAGGATCCAGATTATAAAGTGACCAAAGCAGAGGAAATTTGGTTAGGCCAGCCAGACATGATACTTACATCTGAAGATCCAGTCATCAAATGTGGAGGAATAGAGACTTCCTCAAATTCTTGTTTGATTACATGATCTTCTTTTCCACCCAGGAGAACACGTAGGACACGAAAATTTGTGCCACCAAGGTCTAACGCATAAAACAAGCCTTTCTCATCCCTGAAAGAGATTGGCTCATTATGAATGCCCTTCTTTTGTTAGTGTAAAAGCTTTAAAAGATTTGATTTTTTTTTTTCCATTTTTGGTCCTTGATAGACCTTATCAGTAATTGATTTAATATGTCGGAACTGAATTCTTAAACACAAAAATTAACGTATTGCTTTATGTTAGCCATAAGCAGTAAATAAAGGTTACATTGCGAGATTAAAGATGTTGAGAAACTTAACATAAAAGATCAAGTCTTTGTCATTGTAGCTAACCAGTCATTAAGCAGCGTATTAAAAAAGAAACGCATCTAAAGAAAGAAGCTGAAAAAGGTAACTATACCAACTCCTTTTTCCCACTCAGTATGACATGAGTTCAGATCTTGATAAAGCAGATCGTCACGATTAAATACAAAGGCAACCTATGAGAAATGAATGCCAACACAATTTTCACTATCAAGCTTGTACGAAAAGTGGGATAGAAAGTCGAGACCCAACAATTAATGAATAAACTTCAGCTAAAAAGAGAAGTATAAAAGCTTTACATATTGAAGTGCAAACCCCTTAAACAATATACATAAATAGAGAAAGAAAAGAAAAGAGAAAAATGGAAGAAAGCATAAGAAAATTATATACAAAAAAACAATTATTTGGAAACAGCCAAGCAATCACAAAAAAGAAAAAAACTTGAACAAAAAGAGACAAAATTAGGCAACTTAAAAAAAGGCAAATGCAAGATGTACCACTAAAACACAACAAGTGAAATACGTCAAGCTCATAAAGTAAAACTGGAGATGAAGGGAATATGCCTCTTTTAATTGGAAAATTTCCATCTGAACCATCTAAGCAAAGCCCATCTGCAGCTGGTTCCACTGGGCCACAGCCGAGAGCATTCAGACGCTAAATTAACAAAGCATTACAAATTCTTGCTTATATATACAAATTCCTAATACATAAATACTACGAAATACAAGAACTGCAAATTCATAAGTTAGAATAACAATCGGTTCAAAAATTAAAAAGAAAGTGAAAATAAAAACAGTAGATACAAAATCAGCAGTAAATAGAACTCATCATTGTAACGAATCTAACGATCAGAGTAAATCAGCTAAAATAATCAATCTATAAATGAAATAATACATTAGGATGGACTGATTTAGCCAGTATTAACACTTAAATTGTATGAAATTAATATTATCGCAATTATTTTGTTTAGAGGACGAAAAAATGATAATTACCCAGTGGGGAGCTTGTCTACGTAGCTAATAAGCATCTTAAGCTTGCTCCCACCCTCCGATGCGAGACCGGCCTGCATCTCAACGGTCATAGCATCAGCCACCTGGCGGAGCTTTCCAACAGGTGTCCCGCACTTTTCTTCGAATTCCCTCAGTATGGCCATGGCTTTGGCCCACCTCCCGGAGCTCTGCATCCTATGCCTGACCAACAGAGCCGCCGCTGCACAAACAGCAGCTGTGCCAACCGCCGCCGCACAAACCACCACTTTCCTCATCACCAAAAACAGCTCACACTCACTGCTCTTTGTTTTGAGATAGATATCAAAAGGATAAAAAATTCGATAAACCAAAATGGCAGGAGCGAATTTTCGAGGAAATTTAAAGCAAGTGTAAAAATAGTCCGATTGGTTTGGTAAGTTGGTGGAGTTATAGATAGCATCGCATCACTACCTATGAGAAATATATATTTATGCGATTCAAGGAATGAATATTTTCTGTCTGTTTTCTACGCAGAAAATGGGATAATATTTTCTTTCTCCGAAATTGGTCGTCGCTTTGCGTTTAAATTACGGAAATACACACAGACAATGGGATAAGACAGAAGCTGACGATGTTAGTTGTCAGCTTAGTGGACATGGCTTCTTTTTGAAAATAACGGACATAGTTTCCTTTTTTCTTTTTTCTTTAGAGGCGCAGCTGGAATAGTTTTTTCCAAATTCTAATTAATATCTAATCCTTACAAATAAAAATATAAAATAAATTTTATTTAGTAATTTTTTATGAAAATATTTTTTTTTTGTTATTTAATAAAGAAAAAAAATATATTTAATATTGAAAGAAAAATATATATAACTTAATAACTTAATGAAGGAAAAATATTCCAATCGGTTTCTTTTCTTTAGTAAGATTAAGACTTTTTCAAATGATATATATTGTTAATGGAATTGAAAAAGAATTTTCTTTTATTTGAATAAATATAAGTTTGAGGCCATAAAATTAACAAAAAAAAAAAAAAAATACAAACGTGTTAAAATTCTATTTAACTATAAAAAAAAAAGATAAAAGTCCAAAAGTAGAAAGAAAATTCGGAATTCTGACTGGATGTATATAAATGGTGGGAGGGTCAGATACAGTAGCTTAAAAACCATCTGCAGCAATATATATTTTTTATTTATTAATATATGTACCATATGGACCCACAATGAACTTATCTTGCCATTTGGCATAATCATCCACTTCCACTGGATTATGATTATTCAATTATACTTATAAAAAATAAGAATAAACTTAAATAATTTCTTTTAGTTTTCATTTTAGAAAAATTATTTTAAATTATTCCTAAAATTTTCTCCAATCTTTTTTTTTTTTTGAAAAAAAATAGAGTATAAACTCGACTAATTAATTAGGGGTTACATATTCTAAAATCTAAATAGAAATTAAAAAAAAAAAAGAATTTTCATAATTAAGTCCTAACTCTGAATCGAATAAAAGCTAATTGCATTTCTCAAGTGGGAATATAAAGATATATCATAAAAAGACCATAGCCTCCTTCTCTTTCATTTTTTTTTCCTTTTCTCGCCATCAATTTTTACTAAATAAGAAGCAGTAATTTTTGACCGGAAATTATCCATCAATACTTTTTTTTTTTTATCAATTTAATTTTAAAATAAATAGTTATTTTATAAACATTTAAATTTTTTTATATATTTTATTTATTATAATTTTATTGTTTTGTTGTGGTATTTTATTTTCCGTCACAGCATTTGGTTTTTAGTTGTATTGTTGCGGCATTTTATTTTTTTGTATGCGATTTAGATGGAAAATGCATATTCGATCAAATATAAATAATAAATCAGATTATAATTGTTAGTATATTGCAGAATTGAAGTAATATGTATTCAAATTATGATAGTATCATCAATTTTATATATTTATTATGTTATTAATCTGAATAATGTGAATTTTTTTACTGTTTCATTGTCTATAATTTTTAACGAATTTGTATATGTATTTCTATTGATATATTGCTAATTTAAATAAATAAAATTATTTCTCTTTAAAAAAAAACTGTGAATTAAAAGAATAGTATAATTTACTCAAATGAAATTTTTGATGCTGCCGTGGATATTACTTATTTAAGTCAGTGGCTTATCCATTTTTAAATTCGGCAACTTGATACTATAGCATGTATAGATTTATTATCTTTTATGATGGCCCGCTGATTTGCAAATTTGAAAACCATCACTGATTCCGCCAATCTTTGAAGAGGAAGGAAATTGTTGTCCCAAGAAATTGTCATAAACAGCACCAATTTTAGTATTTTCTTACAATTTGGCCCAAATTTCCCACTGATCAGCAATTTATCATTAATTCTGAATTTCCCGCATTTGGAAATACTAAATTTCCTCTCTCTCTCTATATATACATATACATTTAGTGGGAGAAGTGATGGATGGTCCCTTTATTAGTAAAGGGACCTGGCTCGTGCCTAGCATAAATAATGGTTACTCTAAGTGAGACATAAGACATTGACATTATTTGTTTGTTTTTGGATTTTCAAACGAGCTTTTTGTATCTTCCTACATTATCACTACGTTTCGCCATGCTAGCGGTAGGTTTATGGACCTCTTCGCTCTCCGAATTCATGCCCCTATTGTTTTGCAAATTTAACAATATTTCTGTATCCACAACAAAATACTTGGGGACCCTTTATTATTAGTCGTCAATAATTGATTTAAATAGAATCCATCAGCATCAACGCTCTTAGTTAATAGAGAGTTCAATCCACATGGCCATTTTTAATTCATTGCACATTTAACTACCATAGGGAAAGAAATTCTAAGTGAAGCATGTAGGCACATGCAGGAAACCAATTCTGCAAGTTGCTAAGAGTTCTACACATCCCCATTGATGGCTGCTGATGAAGCCTATGTCATCCTGTAAAATGGAGAATACGATCCTGCGGATGAAAGCTGCACTGCTACATATGTACCGAGCATGTGTACTTGCAAAATATCGTAACATGTAGTTAATAAAGTTCCATGTTGACAAATCAAGCAAATAGCAGGTAAAGAAACCGATTATACTGCTAGTTCTGCAGTAGTCGGAACAACTGGAATTAGGAAGTTATCGAATGGGGAATCTAAGATTCTATAGTTCCCATTGCAGCCCTCTTGTTGAGCTTGTGCAACCGCAGAATTTTTCGCCTGTTGAATCCTAAAATCAACTCCATGAGCCTGTGGTGCTGGAACCTACACGGTCAGCCACAATGAATACAGCATCAAAAATTGTAAAAACTTATCACAAAACCTTACCAATACAAAATATATAGACCAACATTTATCATCAGGCTACTCACTGAAATTGGACCTCCGGTTTTCTTTGCTGCAGATGAAGAGGCATCCCTGTAATAGGAAAACAGGTTCAAGAACTTCTCCTATCTCTATTCGAAATATGGATCGGAAATTTCCTCTTGAAGATTCTATAGCAGAATGCTTTAGTCGCTTGGATATCTCAAACTTAAAGATAAATATGTTTCTTCAGATGGAATATGACGCGTAGATTGTCGAATCAGAGATCATGAAGCAAATATAAAATGCAGAACAGCTATAATCCTAACAAATGTTTCACTGATAAACAAAGAGATGGTTAGACTACAGTAGTCAATCTATTGGAAGCTAAATCGCATCGTCAAATGCAAATATTCATCAAAGCTGAAGAAGGCACAGGTAATCAAATCTCTCATCAGCAACTCAAACTGGAACCAGATTGAGAAATTAATCAATTTGAGAGCCTACTAAAGAACACCAACAACCGCATTCCTAGCCCAATTTGTCTAAACATGTCAAATAATCATATGCAATTTTTACCAACTATTGCAGCCATGACTGCAAATTAATCTCTCCATATGAATCAATTTGTCATCGGAACTCTCCCAAAAGAAAAGGAACATAGTCGGTGAAGTTATATAGCTATTTTTCAACTCCAGAATATTATAAGATTAAATATCAAAACAAGTTCAAGCTCTCAAATTGATGCAGAGCTAGACATAATCCATCACCAATTTCCACACAATCAACAACCTAACTTTTCACAAAAGTATAGCACCAATTTACATAACTTAATCTGACACAATTAAAAGCTCCAAAACTTTCCATACGGATATCAAAATAAAATAAAACAACAGAACAGAAAATCAACAAAAAAAAGAGATATACTACCTGCGAAGCGGTGGCGGCTCGATTTTTCGCCTCTTCGGCTCAGGTGCCATCTTCTCTCGTCCGCCTTCAATTCCAACACAAATTATAAAATAATAGCAGGCCACAGCCGAACGACGCCGTTCTCTTATGAGGCTTATGGGCCAACCTATTTAGTTACTGCATGGACCAGCCCGCTCGAATCAGAAGATACTACGGCCCATAATATAATTATACACTCTGGTCTGGTCCTTTGACTTGGGCTTTGCATCAATACTATAGCCAACTTGACCGGTTCAAATCAAATACCGAACTCGGACCGAATTAATTCGATCGGACTTCAGAGTCATATAATGGAAAAGGGAGGCAACGTCAGGGGGGTGGCATGTGAATCATATCTTTCTTGGAGCTATAAAGAGATTGATTCTAATGAAAAGTGAAGTAGGAAATTTTTGACCTAATTAAGCTAATACATAATTGCATTTGTTTTTATATATTTTGGGTAGTGATTTTATTGTGGGGATGATCTCTCTAGATTCAACAAAAATCTTGTTGTAGGGATATCCAAACACATATCTACTTTCTTTTCATGAGGATTAATGATCAATTCCTCTCCTTTAATTTTTCAATTTTGTTCAACCAATAATTTCTCTTCAATATGGTTGGTCCAAACAATAAGTCGACCCCTCCAAATCCTATCAAATCGAATGTTCATCATTTCATCAATCTTTTATTTTATTCATTCCATCTCTATATTTATGATCTATTTATGGTTTTAAATCATATTTATAGTGATTTTCTTTTAACCCCAAAACAAAAATTCAATTGTCAATGCAAGGTAATCATTTGTGTATTGACCAATTGTTCCTTTCAAATCTTGAAATTCAAACATAAAGGAAAAGTTAAGTTTGAATGGCCAAATTAGCTATAGCTTGTATCATTGCCAAGATATAATTATTTTCTTCTTTGTTTAAGTAGAGAATAATATTTCAAATATAACAAAATATATGTAAATAAAGTATAATATTTATCATTTTATATGTAGATTTATTGGTATTCTCAATTCTAAAATTTGGAAGAAATTTCGAATTCGAATTTTTTCGTTACTATTTATTAATATCAATAAAAATTTAACATTTTTATAATGTACCCAATAGAATAGCTACCCTATACAAACCAATTAAATTAAACATTATAAGTAAATTTTCTTCCCTTACCAATGGCATTGATTGAGGGAATGCTAGCATTTACTTTTGAGAAAAGATCCACATGCAGACATCACCCCAAGATCCAATTAAATCTAGTTTAAGCAAGACATAAATGGGCAAGTGGAAAACTCACTAACGCTTTTGAAAAATATGCTCAAATTTTCATAACGTTATGCAGGACAATTAGTGGGTCATCCAAGCATAATGGTAGGAGGAATTGTGAAAGTTCCAATGAGATTTATTTATTTAACCTACATATATACAACTTTTTCAAGTTTCAACTTGAATACAAAAATTTACAAGCAAGGCAAAAATGAAATTGGGACTTGCAATTTGGAATATTGAAATAAAAAAAAAGAGACAGAGAAAGATATACATATACTTGAAGTATAAATATATAAATTGTGAAATTGGACAGGAATGTCTCACAAACCATGTGCGGCAATGCTACCCACGTGGATATGAAATACGTGTGGGTCTCTACCAAAGTTGGTTCTGTTTTTGGTTATTTTCAATTTCAATATGTGACCATTTAAGGAAAGGCATACCCCATTTTGCAATTTCCTTTTCTAAAGCCAATTTAAAGAAGAAATATAGACATGTTTTTGTTTATTAAGTTGGAGATGAATTATTACGAACCTTTTCTAACTTAATCATATTTACAGGATTCGAATTCTAAGTAAAATTTTTGAAATAATAGAATTTCCCGCTTTTCGGATTCATATCCGAGACCCTTTGCAGATTAATTGAAAAAACAGGTTTTTGTTTATGTTTAACTGACATATGTAAGAGGAAATCAAGTCCCATACACAAAAGGGCACATATTCTACTTTAATGTTGATAGATATTAGGGTAGGCACATGCATTAATCAATCTTCAAAGCCAAAGCTACCTTTATTAAATCCTTTTCCTTGCTATATATATGGTACGTATAATATTTATTTATGCGTATGATTATATTTTATATATATGCTCATATATACTTGGTTTAGTTTTTCTTCCGCTTTATTGCGTTGGATGGAAGCCTTAGAGGTGGAGATGAGCTGTTCGTGGTAGGCAAGTAGCTGGCTTTCTAATCAACCATTCTGCAACATCTTCTCTTATTTCACGTGTCCATTATTTTTCCTTCTTCATTCTCTTCATTGATATATATATATATATATATATATTCGGTTATCTCTTAATTAATTAAATTTTGCTAATTTACTCTTTAAACTTTTATGATTATGGGCTAAATCTCATTATTACTATTAATGCTAAACAGTCCACAATATTGTTTGAAATAAGCATTATGGGGTTTGAGCTAGAGATCTCTGATATAATAATTGTGCATTCATTTTTTTTTTTTTTATTTATGTAATTAGTGGGAATTTTATTGTTTTTCCAGAGTTAACTTTAAGTTCAATGAACTTGAACCCTACTCAAGTCTAGAAGAGAAGGTAAAAGTTATTATAAAATGAAGAGGTAAACTAGAGTAGCCTGTAAGCTAGTAAAACCCTAAGGTGATTCTATTCTCCTTTTGAAAGTTTGCTAAACTCATTATTCAAAGGCCAAGTGGGATAATTAAATGTAAAGAAATCCTATTGGACATGCCTTTCTACCAATGGGAGGATCTAACAAAAGGTAATTAAGGATTAAATAGGAAATGTAAAGAAAAACAAATACGAGACAGGATCTGGGTATGGCGTGATATACATGCTTCTTCCTCATAAATATGCCTTTTGCTTCATACTTAGTGAATGCTTTTTGCAGAGCTTTTAGGGCAAAAGTAATCTGAAATATGTTTGAAAAGGGATTTCATGAAAAGTACCTGTGATTCCTAAGCTCTTTGCTGCCCATGTGGGGTGCGGCCACATGTCCCGATATATAGCGATTCTGAAATTTTTCAATTTATTTTTGCTAATATATATATATTCAAAATACAAAATTTATTCCATGCATAATTCTTTGTGATGGTTGTTGGGGAGATATTGAAATCTTGATGGCATGTAAAGTTATATACACATTCATTATTCCGCTGTAACTTCAAAAGCCATTGGAGATAGAAACGCAAAATAAAAGAAATTAAGAAAATATTATATAGGTGAATTTAAAATTTATCAAAATAATTCTTTATATTATCTGCTAAATTATTTTTCACATAATGCAAAAATGGACCCTATGCCCATAGTTGGGAGAATAAATAAACATTAATAAGACTCAATAATTAGAGATGTAATTAATATTTGAATTTTGTTTGATTAAGTGGAAAAGGAGTAAGAGCAATTTGTGGTCAAATACTCTATCATTATCATTAAGGATATCTTGAAATGCGAAGTTGATTGAATTCATATTTAAATCAGTTAATGCCAAACTAAGTTGACTTTAATTTTTTTTAGCACAGTTATTTTCACCCCTTTTATAATTTGAAATAATCATATTTAAAGTATAATCATAGTTAAAATTTTTCACTCATTTTAAAAAATACATTTAGTAGGGTTTGAACTCAAGAGATTTTTCCAATATATTCAGCTTGTGTTACTAACTACGCAACAACCCTTGAATTAACTTTAAAAAATTTAATTAGGATATCTATATTGTTAATTTTTCAGCAATTCATGATTTTTCCTTAAGAATTACAGCTGGTAATTAATTATTATTATGAATAATTTACAGCAGCTATAATATAGGTGAAAATTCAAAGCTTGGTTTCACATGTATATTTTTACTTTTTCTTTTGAATATTAGCTTCCGTTTGTCTTTAATCGTGGTATTAGTGAAATTAATTATATTAGAAGTTTTGTCTATGGGAAAATTTTGTTAGTTTGAGAAACAAGTTCAAGGGCATGATTTACGCAAAATACTTGGAAAATTGTAATTTCTATACAACAAACTCAACTGTTTATATATACTTGAAAAATTGAAAAATTTATTTAGCATTTCTGATTTCAGTAAAGTTGGATTACTCTGAAAGATAAATTCTTCTATAAACCGAATTTATTATATTAACTTAATCACACAATGATATACATTTAATTGTTTTATTTTTATCTTTACATTCACCAATAAAAATAAAACAATTAATTACATATTATTGTGTGATTAAATTTATCTATAGATGATATGATAGACCTGATTTACCTACAAATTTCTCACTCTGAAAATTTAAAAATTCACGTGGCCAACACTGTATGGCAAAGTAATAATTACATTCAACGTACGCGAATTCAAAACTCAATCAGATTTTAATTTAAATCATTTAAAACATTTATAAAAAACTAATTTAAATATTGGAATAATTCGTTTTTTCTTTGGGAACCTATTTTAAATTAATTATTGTTTCGCAGTTCCTAAAGGTTGATATTTATTTTTAAAATTTGACATAATATATTAATATTTTTTTAAAGTTTAAAAATTATGCTATTTGTTTCATTTATTTTATTTGTATTAAACTTTTTAGTTATTTTATTAAATTTTAAATTATTTATCGTTAGTAAAAAATAAGTCTTTTTTGCTCTGGAAACCTAACATAATAGGTCAAATTTTATAGAATACTAATACAATCTATTAAATTTCAATAGTGTATAAACACATGTCAAAATTTAAGGGTAAATAGTAATTTTTTTTTGTTATTTCATCCTATGTCAAATGTCTTTTTAACAGAAAATTTAATGAAAATATGTATTTGTATGATATGATAAAACAGAAAGTATAAATAGTATAACGTCTAAATATTATGTCAAATTTCAGAAAATAAATAATTTTTCCCGAAAATTACAAACAAAACCAAATTAATTACGTGACTCAATAGTCCACCTGCCTTAGTTATGGCTCACACATCATGATGCATCATGTAGATCTTCTTGTGTTATTGCCTCTTTTGGTGACGGGAAAAAAACAGGGAGAAATCAGTTTGAAATTCTGGTGAGATATGCGAATTGGATCTTTATATCATTATATATATAGTCAAATGTATGATGATATCAAATCTTACATTTGAGCCTTGCATGTTCAAGCACATAATTTCTTTTGGTTGTCGGCTGATCCAAGGAGTGTCTTACTCTGTTTTTGATGCATAGTTTTAGTTTTTCATCAGTTTAATTTATGGTGGTTTTTCCATTAATTGATTAATATATATATATATAAAGCACATAATTTCTCTTAAGATTTTTTTTTAAGACAAAATTATGAGATTAACAAGAATTCAATAAAAGACATAATATAGACTTTTATAGGACATGAACTATTGTCCAGCAAAAAAGGCCATAGACAGTAGTAAAATATTTTTTAATATATAATTTATCACTAATCTGTCATGATCAAAATCACACGAGATATTTTCTCAAAGAAATTTCAAGATCCTCAATGGGGAAAAAAAAAAAAAAAGAAAAGAAAGGAAAAGAAAGTGGGCAAAAAAGAAAAGGAATTGCATGGTCAGACACGCATGGAGAGACATACACATGCATGCAGATGCAGCTAGAAAGGTTCTTATACCAACTCACACGCACCCACGTCGAGTTTTTCCAACTTACCATGTGCCTCCATTAATTGGCTATTTCTTAGACTAGCTAGATGCCTAACTTTCCATATTCACTTCAGAATGAAAATCATATCCCTTTAATTTCTTAAATATATGTAATAATATTATTTAAAATTTGCGTGTTTACCACCCCTTAATTTAGGCTTCTGGTTCCTTTTTTTTTTTTTTTAAATTAAAATATTACTATTTATAATTATACTTTGACGTGTAACCTACCCACGCACACAATATTCCAACTAAAATGGACCTTTATATAAATCAAATTGTTACCCTCAAAACCTTTCTACAACGCACCAAAAGAAAAGGGAAGAAAAGGTTGGCATTAACTTGTCCCGTCTTTTACTTCTTCTCTTTTGACTAGTATTTTAGTTCATGCAATAACAGTAGTTATTACGTGATATATCTATTACACTTACATTCTTAACTAATTAAACACCAGCAATTAATATCTTTCTGTCAAGCATGTGAGGTCATTGTTATTATTTATTAATTTATATTTATAAACAAAATTATGAGAATTATATATACACAGAATAATTTGAGATATATATACAAGTGGTGATTGTGAAATATCAGGATAAATTTCTGTGGTGTTCCTTAAAAAAGGAGAAAGCATAGCGAGATAATAAATAAAAAGATAAGCAGGAGTGGGCTAAGTGAAAACGGCACGGGATAGGGAACACGCAACGCGCTCCCGTAAATGAAACACAAGAAGTGGTGCAGTCAGATTTTACAAAAAATGAGTGGGCCATGTTTATCAGTTGTTACTCAAGGGGTGGCCTCATCTGTCTCTCTCACTCATCCTCTCTCTTCAATATCTCTTCTCTCTTTACAACATTATGCATGGCTAGCTATACCTATGCAAATAATTTCCTTTTCCTTTTTCTTAAATTTAAATATTGACGGAAAAAAAAAAAGTTTGATAAACTTTTTCCTACATTCAATCTATACAATTCTAATAATAAATTAACACAAAAAAAATAAATAAATAAATTTTTAGATAAATTTAATCCATTATATAATATATATACTAATTCAATCATCAATTAATATATATCTATATTCATTAACGGACCTTAAGGGGCTGATGGGCCACAACCCCTCTAATTTTAACTACTGCAGATAATTCAGTTTTTTTCTATAAATTTTTTTAGCCGATCCTCTTTTTATATAATATTTCACAATTTTATTATTTAAAATAAAAAATTAAATATATTTTTTTATTTTTGGTTAAATAGCTATTTAACTTGTTATTTTTTTTATTTTTGCTTTAGTTATATTTAGATATAATAGATTTATTATAAATTAATTACATAATATAATTTTTAAAGGCTAAAATATAAAAAAAAATGTAACTTTTTACGTATGTATCAAAAAATAACATGTACTTTCAATTTTTCAAGTAGATAAATAAACTTTTAATATTTTATTAATTTAGATGTTCTGGTAAATTTAGAAGAAATAATTGCTGAATTATCTGAATTTTTCAATAAAAATATTTTTTTACTGATTAAGCAACTGACTCATCTATGCTTTATAATAGACATTTTGTTAGCTCATATACTCGATAAATGTTGATATTTCAATACTAATAAGCAACTGACTAACCCAAAAGTTCAAAACATCAGTAATTCTTTCTACCAAATTGGTCATAATATTTAAATTAATAAAATATCAAAAATTTATCCATGTAATTGAAAAAATTGAAAGTATACATTATTTTTTATACAATTTTGAAAGTTCATAATTTTTTTTGGCAATTTAGCCATTTTAAAATAAAAACATTTGAATTTGTTGAACTTCTAAATCCGCCATTGTGTCAACTAATAAAACTAAAACAATTAAATGCATGTCAACAAATAATTTGATTAGTCTATAAATAATATGATTGATTGAATTTATCTAAAAAAATTTTCCACTTAATAAATTAACTTTTATATATTTTTTTAATAAACATAGATAATTTGTACAAAATTCTCGGAGTCACACAAGATAGCTCCTAATTAATATATGGATTTATTAAAAATATATATATATATAATTTTAATCACATTAATTAATTAAATTCTCCTTATTTATATGAATTATATATATAAGTAATCATAAAAATATTTTTATGCACTGGACAAGTCTCTATTCTGTCGCTAAGTGCTTTTAAGATGGAATTAGTCACTTGGTGACAGCTTAATCCCTTGCTAAACCTATCTTCTTTTTGTAGTGAAATTAGTGATTCATTGAATATTATATAAATAATTTTAGAGAAAAAATGTATAACTATATTAAAATTACTTTATTTATGTAACTTTTAATTATTATTAGTGGGATTTATGAAAATATAAAATTTGAGCTAAATAAGATTAAAAAAAATGGAAACTTTGCTGTCTTTTCAATCTTGTTATTCGCGGAGCCAAAACTTTTAAATTAAAAATAAGAAAAACAGAAGTCTAAGTTTTCCTATATCTTTTAGGAGAGTGAATGTAATTCATAATCCTCCAATTATATAACTTGTCATAATTTGGTACCTGAAAAATTATTTGTAATATAAAAATATTTTAATTATTTAATTCATAACAATTTGGTACTTAAAAAATTATTTGCAATACAAAAATACCCCAATTATATAAATTGTAATAATTCAGTATTTTAAAAATTATTTGTAACACAAAAATATCTCAATTTTTATTTTGTAACTAAATAGTATTTATGTATTCAACTATTAGAGTTCATTTAACATTATGTTTGGCAAAAACGTTTTTTGGAAAAAAAAAATTTTGTATTTTTAACTTTTTTGAGTTTTAAAAATTATTTTTGGTAAATACAAATAAATAGATATTTTTTCTAGAAGTATATTTGAAAAAAAAATAATTCATAAAAATTAAAAAAAATTAGTCAATTAAATCAAAAAAATTCAAAACCTACTTTTAGAACACTTAACACCACTCTCAAATATTTTTTAATCTCTTTAATAGAAGTATAACATGAAATGTCCAGATTAATTTTAATAGAAATAAAATTCGTTATAATACATAGGCAATAAAATTGAAATTTATCTAATGTGAATATTACATTTTAATTTTATTTTTAATCAAATTTATTTGATGTGGATATTTTATATCATATTTATGTTAGGGAGACTAGCATTTAAATACGGAAGTACTATTTAGTTATAAAATAAAAATTGAAATATTTTTGTGTTATAAAATAAAAATTTAAATACTCTTGTGTTACAAATAATGTTTAAAGTAATAAATTGTTACGAGTTAAATAATTGAGATAACTTTGTATTACAAATAGTTTTTTAAGTATCGAATTGTTACGAGTTATATAATTGAAAAACTGCGAGTAAATAGTAAAATTTTTAAAAAAGTATTGTATAAATTTATACATTATTATTAGGTATATTTTAAAAAAATAAACAATAATTACCCGTAGTAATCAAGTGAATGTGACTGACAGTGGTCACATTTTAAGTACTACATCAATGCACGGTAGTAACTACCAAACACTTTAATTTTCATATGGAAACGACAATAAGCCTCTCATAGAAACGACAACAGCAGTCAATTACACCCAACTCAACAAGAGAGAGAGAACAATTATGAAGCAAAAAAGAAAGAGGCGTAGATTAAGGGAGGTAAAGATTAATTGGTGTGAGTGAGTGAGTGAGAGGGATATGTCTCCATTTCTTCCATCTGCTAGGGGAAATACCAGCGAGCCATCTTGACTTCTGTGGTAGTATTAGTCCTCCGTTGATCACGTACACTTTCCTCTTTTTTTACCTTTATTATCACTTATTATTGACAACTGTCTTATATATTATCTTCTCTATAAATAACCCCTTCACTCTCTTCCATTCATTTATCCCTCTCCCTCCTTCTTCACACAGCCTCCATTGAGAGACTAAAGGGGCAGAGAAACAGAGAGTGCTCTTCACAAGAGTATCTCTGAATTTAATTAGTTAAAGGGTACACCAAAAAGAGAACAAGAATCGAGATTTAATTCTGCAGGTTGTTTGCTTGATCAAACACCAATATGTGTAATCCAGAGACCACTAATAAATCAGCACAAACTCCACAAACCCATTTCTATTTTGATCTCTTATCACTCCCTACCTCCACCATTAAAGGCCTGTCTTATCCCAAACCAAATCCACCATCAGTTCCCCCGCAAATATACCCTTCAGTGTCGGAGCTGATTTCCGAGACTAAATCACTCTTCAAACTCGCCTTCCCTATAGCACTAACAGCTCTCATTCTCTATTCTCGCTCCATTCTCTCTATGCTATTCCTTGGCCATCTGGGTGACCTACAACTCGCTGCTGGCTCGCTTGCTATTGCTTTCGCTAACATCACAGGTTACTCTGTTCTTTCAGGTTTAGCTCTGGGCATGGAGCCACTCTGCTCTCAAGCCTTTGGAGCTCAGCATCCAAAGCTCCTCTCTGTAATCCTCCATCGCTCTGTGATTTTCCTTTTAGTTTCATCAATACCCATTTCTCTTCTCTGGCTTAACATGTCCAAAATCCTTCTTTCTCTTCACCAAGATCCCACCATCACACGTTTTGCTCACGTTTATTTGCTTTTCTCTCTCCCTGACCTTTTAACTAACTCTTTCATCCACCCAATCCGCATTTACCTTCGCGCTCAAGGTATCACCCACCCTCTAACGTTAGCGTCTCTCATCGGCACTATTCTTCATTTACCTATCAATCTTTTACTTGTTAATCACTTCAAACTCGGAGTCGCCGGCGTCGCCGCCGCTGCCTCCGCTTCCAACTTTTTCGTGCTCTTGGCTTTAGTTTCATGTGTATGGGCTTCTGGTATACACGAGCCAACGTGGACTAAGCCAAGCCGAGAGTGTTTCACAGGCTGGAAGCCGCTTGTTCGCCTAGCGGCGCCGAGCTGTGTTTCTGTTTGTCTAGAGTGGTGGTGGTACGAGATCATGATCGTTTTATGTGGTCTTTTAGGCAACCCCAAATCCGCGGTTGCTTCCATGGGAATACTCATACAAACGACGTCGTTGCTGTATGTTTTCCCCAGTTCACTCGGGTTCGCTGTGTCGACTCGGGTGGGTAACGAACTCGGAGCAAACCGTCCAAACAGGGCGAAGTTATCTGCAGTGGTAGCGGTGTTTATTTCGGCCATGATGGGCGTAACGGCATCGAGTTTTGCATCGGGAATGAAGGATAGGTGGGGCCGGATGTTCACTAGCGATGGAGAGATCCTACGGGTCACAGCTGCTGCTCTGCCGATCCTAGGGCTGTGCGAGCTCGGTAACTGTCCACAAACAGTAGGGTGTGGGGTTCTGAGAGGAAGCGCACGCCCGTCCAGCGCTGCTAACGTCAACTTGGGCGCATTTTATTTAGTGGGAATGCCCGTAGCCATAGGGCTCGGGTTTTGGCTCGGTATTGGGTTTTGTGGGCTATGGCTTGGCCTATTAGCGGCCCAGGTTTGCTGCGCCGGACTGATGCTTTACGTTGTGGGGTCTACCGACTGGGATTTTGAAGCCAAGAGAGCTCAGATGCTAACGTGTGCAAGCTGTGACACTAGGAGATTACTCAGTGAAGGTGACGGCGAAGAACAGCAGGGATTAAAATGTATTATTGTCAGCTAATATGACCTTAATGAGTAAACGTAGAATTGATCCTTATTTTTTTTTCTTTTGTCATTTTTTGCCCTTCAGGGTTTATTTTGTGAATTAATTATTTTCTTCTCTTGGGTACGGAGAGGACCTTGCATAAAGAAGATCAAAAGTGAGAAATTTTTGTTGCTATGTGTTGTTGCATTTTACTACAAGTTTAAATATCCTTGTCTCGCTAGATTGATTAAAATCAAAACTGAAACTATAAATCTAAAATCTCATCAGTAAATATTATGTAGCCTTCAGTAGTGAAAAAGATTACCATATTTGAATGTGGATGATAATGGCAACTTGTTTTTATATTGCCTGATAAAAAAAAAATAATTACCTTATAGAAGAGCATCGATTGTCTCAAAAATTCAGACATGTTTGGTCTCGGATTTGGGTTTTATTTATTTATTTATTTATTTATAATAGTACAATCCTCAAATAATACACACCTTCAGAGTCCCAGACCAGCCTCACACATGATGCTACTTGCTTATGAAATACTAACTCATATTGGGTCTGTAATGTACCAATCTAATCATAATTTCCATATATGCAAAAAATAAAAAAAATAAAAAATCATAACATATATAATGGTATATGCTGAAGGGAAGGGATAATTTAGTTGAAAATGGAAAAGCAGGAGAACAGGAGTCATGGTCTCCACCTATATGTAAACAAGCAACTTGAATTAATAATCCAAAGGTTGAAATTGAATTGTCTTTATCGCTATTGAGTTCCATCAGAAACCAGAGGGGGTGGGGGGCCGGGGCGACCAATTAGGATTCTGTCCCTCTTTTTCTCCTATAATTAGTTGGTTTTCTAACACAAATTAATTATTTTGCTTTATGTTACTAAAAATTACGACTAGTTATCCCACCAGCATTAATTCATGTCTATTTACTCTCTCATTAGTTTAGTTTATATCAGTTTATACCAAAAAAAAAAAAAAAAATTTATATTCACAATTTGTTTTTGTTTTTCCTCTTCTTTCTGGTTTGTTCTGCTTGAGGCAAAGGATTTGTTTTGTTGCTGGCTTCATGATGGTTAGTTCTAAGGAAAAATTTTTTATATGACCTCTATTTTTAGATTTTTTTTTCCCTCATTTATCAATCAAATAAAAAAGATTTATAAAAAAAATAGCACATGAAGCAACTTCGTAAATATACAATTTGTAACTTGAGAGAGAGAGAATTATAAGAGAAAAGGGTGGTAGGAAAAGAAAGACCAATAAAACTTGGTGGTTGAATGAGGTCCTCATAAAAATATGGATAAAAAAGAAGGCCAAGAAAAGAAAGAAAACAAAGAAAAAGCTATGATAGGAAGGAAGGGGAAGGCCCTCATGGATAGTAAAACAGCAAGCGCCCATCGCAGCATACAAACTCTTAATGATAGTTCTTCAAAGAAAGAAAAAAAAAAAAGTCATGTCAGTATTTAAAAATCTTGGAAGCTCTTTTGTACAGAAGAACTGCAGAAGACGCACGAGGGGGTATCAGCCCACTTTTCTTCTTTTTTTTTTTCAATAATTTAATGTCAGTACTCTACTGATTCACATTTTATTAGTTTTTTCACCCTCCTTTTGTGAACTCTACAGTGGGACTGGGACCTTTCTATTATCACTGTACGTACTCCTATGTAAATTATTATTTCTCTACCATATTTAATTTTAAAAGTTGATTTATTTATTTTCACATTGGCCTAACCATTAATACGACCCAGCACAGGGGCAGACATAGAATTGCATATAAGGGACCAATTTAGGGTGACAATTCTCATGTTTGTACTATGTTTCGATATATATACCCATCGTATGATAAGAGTTAATAGGAATATAATAAGCTAATTATATCTAAAATTTAAACACGAGCATGATCCACTTAAAAATAAATTAATATGATACAATACGTTTAATATGATTAATCTATAAAATTAGTATAATACGATATAGTTAATATGTATATGAGTTATAATATATCGAATTAAACATGTCAACACGATGCGATACGACATAACATAAATTATTAATGTGTTAAATTTATTTTTTCGTGTAAGCAAGTCAATCTGAATACAACACAATAATTTTCGTATTTTTATCAAGTTGACACGATTATAACACGGACATGATAATGACACAAGCACAATAAACCTCAACCATAATCTGCAAATATCGTACTGAATTTGTGTCGTGTTCATTATTACCACCATAAGGCCAATAACAACCAAAATGTAAATGATCAAATATTTATTATATATAATAATAAAAGTTAAATATATTATATTTGCATCAAATAATATAAGATTGAGCAAATAATGAAGTCTCCAAATTTGTTCTAGAAAAGTCTCTTTAATCTAATCAATAACCTATTAAAAATAAAAGACAAAATTATATTAACACAACAAAATGAAAATAAATAGATGCTTTATTTTTTGGTAGAAAATAATCACTTCACGATTTTACTCGAGAAAAAAATTAACAGCTGTTGAACTAAATCAACAATGTAAAACAATTAATATTAATTTAATTGAATAAAAAAAATTTCATTCTTTCAAGTTGCAAAGATACACTTTTTTTTTCGTCCAACTTAGTCCTTTAGAAAAATTAAAGTACTTGCAATTAGAACCTTAGTCTCCATTTTCAAAGGAAATAGAAGACTTTATAAATAGTTAATTCAGACTTAAAAATTATAAAATATTATTTTTGAATAATTATTTTAAGAATACTTATTTTATTCTTTAAAAATTACAATTTTATTTCACACTATTTTATTTCATGAAGCAAAATATAGCCTAATTGAAAAAATGGAAAAAGGCAATTAGAGTAAATTATAAATTCTACTTAGAAAATTATTATAAAAAAAAAAAAAAATTGGGAGGGCCAAGGCTCCCACCCTGCCTTGGCTCCGCCCCTGACCAAGCACAGCAGTCTTGACCCTGCTCTTGTTGGTGGGTTCCGTCCTATCAAATGATTCGAATTCATCCTACTTTTTTTATTATTATTATTTTTTGTAAATATATATCCCAGCCAAATTCGAATTTGTGTGTTTAGATAATTGCATAGAGGGAAAATCAATGTACAGTGTGTGTTGGTTTGCTACACATAATACAACCAAAAACACTAGAAAAGAACAAAACACAACAAACAATGTATGACATATTTGCTGGGCACATAAGCCCAAAACAATTGCAGGTTACCCCAACCGGGGAAATTAAATTCGTCTCCTTATCCTTCTTTTATAGAATATCTTTAAAAAAAAAAAAAAACCCCTTTCTAGCACTATTTTTTCAACTCTATTAATTTAAGATCGAATTATGCCCACTCGTTCAATCGATTATTAATCTCTAACCTTGTCCAGTTCTTAATTACCAACGGATGTACAGAAATTTATAAATCATTACTAATTCTATTTGAGTTAACTATTAGTTCATTTTAGGACAGAGCTCTCCCACCATAGTTTTTTTTTTATATAAAAAATTCAAATTTTAAATTTTAAATAAATAAACCATTGATTTTAAATCAGTATTTAGTCATGCAGAATGAAAAGGACCACCTTTTTTATATGAAATATAAGTTACTAGTCTATTATGATTCAAAGAATATGCCCATGTGATTGTACAATTCAGTACTGCAAAGTATGAAAAGGACTCGCTGTAATTTTTGTTTCGACAATATTACCCTATGTGGTTATAAATTGAGTTTTCAATTAAATCTTGCCACGTGTTGATAATTTTCCGACATGACAATTCATGACCCAGTTAGAATTTCTCAATTCGATTGTAAATGCATGCATCTTTGCAAATCTCATGCTCCAAACAAATAATTCCAATTTGCACAAATTAATAACATTCACGTGGTAAGGCGTTAGACCTTTGAATCTTTACTTGCTTACTGCAATACAAATTATCTAGGATAAGTTAATAGAATATTTTCCATATTTAATTGGATATACTAATTAATATTTTTATTTTTTAAAATATAATATAAAATTATTTAAATTTAATTTAATATACTATCTGGTTAGAGTTAAATGAAAAAAATAGTATGTACTTCTTTCCATTAAAGAAAAAAAGGAAAAAAGAAAAAGAAAGAGCATGGTATACATGTAGAACATGAAAAAGGTTTTGGCACGAAGAGGAAGCAGTGCGAGATTGTGACCGCTATCAGAATTTCAATTATCAAATGACAATTTCATTGTCCTTGGATAAAGCCACCACCCATAGAGCTAGCCACTGGTAGGCCTTATAGTTTAGGTACGCAATCACTCTGCAACCTTCTACCTTTATCTCACTCTTTTTTTTTTCATATAAAAAAAAAAAAGGATATCATATGTAGAAGTGCACCCTTTCCTTGTCAGCCCAAGGTGTTTTTTTTTTAATCAAAAGCCTAAGGTCATGTGTGTATTTAATTAATATGCACAGTTGCACACTGAAAACAATTAATGCGACAGCGCTTTAAGTTTCAACTCAGGTATTAATTTACATAATAAGATCAAATTTTATTGATTTATGTCTTAATTAATATCATTATCTAATTGTCACATATGAATTTCTCCCTTCTAAAGAAATTAATCTGTCTAATAGTATAAAAAACTCTCAAACAAGACAACATTATATTACGGTACGTATATATACACATCATCCTTTTTCCAAGAAACCACCTACCTACTCTGAAACATTAATAGTCAAACATAGGTTAAACAATCTGGGTCTCCATGATCAAATTGTCCATCAACATATCCAAATGACATTGTCTTCAATTTCCTCTTATAGTTTTAGGGAATGTATAGGGTAAGCAACTTAATTAAACTACAAGTTGAAGATTGGATCTCTCGACATAGTCCCCACATTTGCCTCATTCTAGAAATGAAAAGCCTCATGCTTCCCATTCCTATATATATATAATAATGATTAGTTGGTCATATACAGTAAGAATATACAAAAAAATCGAAATATACAAAACTAAAGACAACATGATTCTAGAGCATAATGTTTCTCACATGGCTACCCTTTTAATCAAACCATCCCATTCTTAATTCCATTCTTCGATTCATTTCTCTTTCTTTCTTGTCTCCCTATCTAATAGAAAAATAAAAAACTTCTTTTTTTTTCTCCCTAAAAAATTTATAGCCATACTTCAGAGCACCAACAACACGAAATTATCACTCAAAACCACTCCATGCATGATGCTCTCTCTCTCTCTCTCTATATATATAGCTCTATCTTTTTGCTTTTTATATATATATTATGTACAAATATATGGCTATGCAAGATTAGGGTTTTATAGTAGTTATTTATATATTTATTTTGTATCAATGATTTGTTCAAGTTGAAGCTAGCTAGCTACTGTGTTTTTTAATTATCTCCAGACATCATGACGTGTTCCCTTGACGAAGGACCGATGAAGCTTGTTATCACATTTTAGTATTCTCTCGCCATGCTTTTCTACCAAAGCTTTAGGTCTTATAGGCTCATCCATCACTCTGCACACCCACAAAGGCTGACACGTGGGCCCTCTCTACTTATAAATAATATTTTTTTTTATTATTATTATGTAAATGATATACGTGAAGCATAGCATAGATAGATATATATGCATAAATAATATTTTAATTGAGTTTCATTCAGGTGTTATGGTACATAAGAAATTTCATTTATTGGATATAAATAGTTTCTACTCTCCATGCACTCCTCAAGCTAAGGATTTTGATTGGGTCTTTTGCCGAATATATTAGAATTTGACATAAGTATGAAGAAGAGTATGCAAAATACCATTAACGTTAAGGGAAAAACACCCCATGCTAAACAATATCCCATAACTATAAGCTCTAACAAACGTTTGTTTAAGAAGGTAAAACAACGGTTGGGACATTTTTATGGGTTAAAGCGCAATTTTAGGAGTTGAAGCGTGCTTTTACGTGGCCTGCATTTGCCACATCATTTATTACCTTATATATATATAATTATTAAATATTAAATATTTAAATTTATTTATATATTTAAATATTATGATATAAGTAGGTATGTATAACATAAAATAGTATATGATCAGTAGATATTTTATTAAAATAGTCAATTGATGTGGATTATAAATAATAAAGTCTATCATGAAGATTAAATAAAATGCATTGTGCAAAGTTATATATAAATTATATGTATAGTATATGTAGGTTATCTAATCTTCTACATAATCATTCATAAATTTCAAATTTCCATTTGTTAGGCTGTGTTATATGTTTGTTATATATTAATTTTATTTTTTATTATTTAATTATTATTGGAGATTAAAAATAAAAAAAGCATATTATGGTGTTTCCATAAAAATAGAACTCAGCAAAGATTATATGCAAAGTATATGTAATATATATGTAAAGTTTATTACCTAATTTTCTAGACAATATATCAATTATAAAAATTCTGGAATTATATTTTTAAAATAACAACCTATTTATCAAACATATTGTCTTAATTTGTATATATTGGTTATATAAAGGTTATATATATACATAAGTGAATAATAATAAAAAGTGACAAATGTTGTGTTCTTCAATTACATTCAAATTTGAAATATAAATAAAATAATTGCGAAGTATATGTGAATTATATGGAGTTATATATATAGTATAAGTTTTACATATTATTATTCTTATTATTATTATTATATGCTCTTCCATTTCAAAGAGAATACAATTCCCTTTTTTTAGCCTAATATATATATATACATAATTTTAGCCTAATATCACGTAACGTTCCATTCAAATCGGTTCCCTTTTTTTCGTTTTGATTTGGAAGCCATTGGTTGGTTTGGTATGGTGCAGAGAGTTTATCACAAATAGAACAGTTAAGGGTGTAATTAAGTTTAAATAGCTGTAATATTTATGGTATTTTGGAAAGCGGCTATTATCATAGTAATTATTTATTAAAAAGTGTCAAGTGGAGTCTTTTTCTCAGTATATTACAAAATGGGATTTTGACACAAACATTCTATTTACTATTTAGTTTTATTTTCTTACGCTGAAAATCATCTCCTCCCAAAACTAAAGTTTTCTCCTCATCCAAATCTCTTTTTAACGCTTTTTCAAACTTCCAATCTCTCTGTTCAAATCTCAAATTTTAATTTATAGTAACTGTCAACATTCCTAAATTTCGCAATTTTTTCCATCCTAAAATAGAATATATGAAATAGTATCCCAAAACAATATTTATATTATATATATTTTATTCATAATTTTTAAATGAATAGATAAAGTATATTTAAATTAGAATATATGAAATAGTATTTATATATATATAATATATGTACATGTATATGAAGTATATTTAAATTAGAATATATGATGCAATATATATACATAAAAATATATACAGTGTATATACATAAAATATTATATATATATATATATATATATAAAGTAATATATATTAAAAAGAAGAGAAGAATAAAGACACTGCAAACGAGACGATACAAAAAAAGGAAATGACAGCAACGACAAGAACGAATAGGAAAACAGAAAATATATAAATATGGACTGAAAAAATAATAAAAAACCTAAATTTTGGTATAAGAAATAGCATTTAAATGTAAGTCACAAAGTTGTTATTTATTCAAAGAGAGAAATAATAAAGTTAAAAATGTCTTTTGATTTAATGAAAGAGTTTAAAATTTTAAAATTTAAAAGGAACGTTAACAATTTTTTTTCAAAAATAAAAGAATATGAGATGTAATTTCCTCTTACAAAATCCATTCTTTCTTCTGGACCAAGGATTTAGGGGCTTGTGAAGCCCATTAAAGAGATAATAGATATTCACTGTACAAAAAATGGTATTTTGTGTATATTTTTTTATGTTAAATATGTCTGCCTATAATAAATATATAAAAATAAGACACATTTGAATTATGACTCAAATACGTCTATTTTAAAAAAGATGCATCTGACACGTGTCTGATGCGAATCATATGTATATATTTTTGTTTAGATCAGACTTATATAATTTTTTTTTAATATAATTAGAAAAATTTGTATATCAGTAATGAGCAGAAAAAACCTATAAAAATATAAAATTTAAAACTTTAATACATTATAATTTTATCACACGTCATTATAGACTTCCTCCAACAACTCAATTCACAAGGTCAAAATTCATAAAATCATATCTTCAACTCAAGCCATTATATAGGTTTCTACCAACAATTCAGTTTATAATCATACTATAGTTATTTATACAAAACAATTTAGAAATTCAAAATTCATCTACTCTTTATTTGTGTCACAACGAAACAACTCAAATTGTAATTAAAAATAATTGTATTTAGCACAATTTTATAAATTTAAATGTCAAAGTATCATTGTATAGCATATAGAAAAATTATTTTAATCTATTTACACTCATTTGCAAAAAAAATCTAATCATATTTCTCGAATTCCATCTATTTGCGCCGGAGTATATGAATAGAATATATCATTACATATAATAGCTTGCTAGCCAATATATATATGTATAATTAAAAATTTAAATTGCATAACTAGTATTAAAAATAAAAGATACCTTATCTAATGTCGTTTTTGTACTATAATGGATTACTATATTATACATATCTCATAATATAGTATTCATATTCAAAACCTCCCTCTTATATTGTACACTGAGAAAAATGCCAAAAAATAATCAAAATATTATCCAATTCAATTTTTTTTAAAAAATTAATTTTGTTAACTATTTTTTTTCAAATTTTTTTTGTCAAAATCATTCATTTCAAATTCAAAAATTCAAATTTTCATACTTAATAAAATTTTACTTAGTCTATCAATTAATTTTACTTAATTTATTCATTTAAGTATTTTATCAAATACTTTGAGGGCATAAAGTAAGCCAACCATATTTTGATTACAATATACTAATTATTTTTAATTAAATTAATTTTGTTAACCATTTTTTCTTCAAAATTTTTTTATCAAAATCATTCATTTCAAATTCAAAAAATCAAATTTCTATACTTAAATAAAATTCAACTTAGTCTATTAATTAATTTTGTTTAATTTGTTTATTTAGGTATTTTATCAAACACCTTGAAGGTATAAAGTAAGTTAACCATATTTTAATTATAATATCCTAATTATTTTTAATTAAAATTAATTTTATTAACTATTTTTTCTTTAAGTTTCTTTTTATCAAAATCATTCATTTCAAATTAGAAAATAACTTTTTCGTACTTAATAAAATTCCACTTAGTTTATCAATTAATTTTGCTTAATTTGTTCATTTAGGTATTTTATCAAATACTTTGAATGCATGAAATTTTCATACTTTATAACAATCCATATATTAATTTCATTTAAATTTTTCATCAAACACCATAAAGACAATATATCTATTTTTAATATTAACTACTTTCATTTAGATTTTCATAGAGAATTTTTATCAAGCAGAAAGACAATATACTTATCCAATAGATAAAATAAACTCAAAAATTCCATCAACATACAAATACATCAAAATATATCAATTCCATTAATTCTAACATATCGAAATCTTGATTTTCGGCATTTTAATGGTGAAAGTGAAAAAAAAAACTAACCTTAAACAAGGTAAAGGGTGCCAAAATTTCCAATAAAGCCAAATGTAGGTGCTCCAATACAAACCACAAGCTTTTGAGACTAAAAAAAAATAATGAAAGTGAAAATTGAGCAAAATGGCGAAAAAAACACTACCTTATCGCGCGGCTAACACGTAGAAAATAATGTATGACCCAAATGAACTTAAATACTTGAGAGAAGATGGAAATAAAGAGGAAAATAAAAAATGGAGCGAAGAAAAATGAGAGGAAAAATTTTATTGGGCAAAAGGATGGTTGTTGGCAAAATGGAGAGGAAGAAGATGGGGTAATGTATGACAACTCTCATTCAATTGTTTTTATAAGAAACAGATGCATCAAAGCACGATAGAACGGCACCGTTTCACTAAGGTGGTCTGATGTGTTTGTTCCACTAAGGAACAGATGCATCAAACCACCTTATGCGTTTATTCTACTAAAGAATAGATGCATCAGATCAAAGTGGAACGACGTTGTTCCACGCTCCTCACTTTTCTTTTCACCACTCTTGATCTAGAAATATTAAAAATACAATTAAGTATTAAATCAAACAAAAAATTATATAAAATAATAAATCTAAACAATTAAAAAATACCTTAAAAAGTATAATAAAAATAGACACATAAGACTTTAAATAACAGTTTCGCATATTGTATTGTAATCAAAATCGGTATACATCTATCCGTACCGTAAATTTTTAAAAAATAACAAGTAAAAAAATATTCATCCCATTTTCTGTATTGTATTGATATAGAAATCGAACATCATGTCATAATATATTAGAATATATTTAAAATCCTGAAACTAACACTGGTCTTGTCAAGCAAAGGAAGTTTTAACTTACTTGATATATATATTATTCTTGCAGTGGATATAAAATTAATGTAATATTAATTTTAAAACATAATATTAGCAATAATTTTAAATTATAACCACTTGAATAAGATATATGTTCAAATTATATTTTATGATAATCTATAATTAACAGTAGAAGTATATATAAATGATCAATTTATATTAAAATAAAATTTTTTTTAGATGCATTGAATCTATTATATCATTTATCGACTAATTTATTTATTAAATAACATATATATATGTTGATTTAATATAATAAATAAAAATAAAATAATAAAATATATATAATTTAATTATTTTATAAAAAATATAATATACTAAACCTATTTAAAAATTTTTCTACTCAAATATTAATAATAAAAATTTTGTAATTATTTTATAAGGTTAGTATATGGATTATTATTATGGCAGTGGAAATACAATTTTTAAGTCAAATTGTAATAATGAGCCAAGGAAGTGAGAAGAAGCAGATATATATTAATATAGGTAGTACTAAATATCAAATTATAGGTAGTACTGATAGACAATAGGGGCGAGTATGTATAAAAGAAAGACACCAAACGGGACAAAGCTATTGATTACCCTCCATCTTTTTCTTTTCAATTTTTATCAGAGAAAATAAAAATTATATTATAGAAATAATATTAATTATATATTTTGGGAGAGCATTCTTCATGCTCTAATATTATATTAGAAAATTTAAAATTTAAAATAAAGTTCAGTCCATGTGTACCATTTTGGTAGGCCATACGTAATAAACAAGTTAAACTATAAAATATTTATTTAACAATTCAAATTATAAATTAATAAATAATTCAAATAAAATACGTACCTATTGATTTATAAGTTCGCAAACCAGACCCTTAAAATAATATTAGCTGAGAGATACATCGGCCTCTTTCGTACATTTTTGTCTTTACTCCCATCTCTACTAACCCATATTCCTTTATTACTTTTACGGACTTGGTTTTTTCTTCCAACGACCGTACGGCAATAACTAACTTTCACCCAAATCTAAAAAATTTTGTTGAATCTCTGCGGTGTATGACATTAGACATGCTCATTTCAAATTATTTGCTTCTTGTCTCATTGTTTGATGATATTTGGATAATGAAATTGTACTGTAAAAAAACTAGTTATTTGTCTTTAACCAAATTGACGAGTTTCCTTTTTAGCATATAACAACTTGCACGATTTACCTTTAATCAATATAAGAGATGGATCGGTAAATTAATCTAATTAAGGATTATATTGATATTTTCATTTATCAAAATCGAAGTCATTTTGAATTTGAATTTTTTTATCAACATTTATTAATATTAGTAAAAATTTAATATATTTATAGCAATGTGTTCCATAGTTCACGACCCACTTAACTTTATAATAAAAAAAAATCGAAGAAAAAAATATGAGAAAGGGATCTTATCTTTTGATATGTTTTTAATTTTTAAATAATCATTTAAAAAATGAAAGATAATCAGTAATTGCTCCATGTTGTTTTTCCTTCATTTTTTCCTAAAGATAGTGAGGTGACTGTTGGGATCCGGTTAAAAAAGTACGAGCAAAGCAAGAAAGAAATTTTGTTTTCAATATTCATCTTTAAGCAATACGTAACAGTGTTTGCAGTGAAAAAAATAAATTGACAAGAGAGTTGAATTACTGTAGAAATAATTCAAGAAAACAAGTGAAATCTCAGTTTTTTTTTGAATTTTTATATATGCTGCAATAGAAAAACATATGAAACATTTTTCGGAGAATCACCATCCATGTAATTGAGTGATAATTGTAAATTATGGATCCCACTATTTAAAGATGACAATAAATACGAATTTTACAGGTATCTGAGTCAATTTGAATATGTTTAAATCCTATTAAGGTTTTGGAATGGGTACGGGAGACTGTCGGGTATCCGTTATCCGATAAACCCATATTATATATTTATATATATATATATATATTATAAGATTTATTTTATTGTAATTTGTTGAATATAATGATATAATTAATTATTTTTTATATATTTTTATAAGTTATTGAATTACAAATGTAATTGGAAGTTGAAAATTTAAAATATAATTTTTCTATTATAATGAACAATTTTTAATTTTATTGTTTTAATATTATTTTTTTACAATTTAATAAATTATTTTAATTTGAATTAGTTTATATATATATTTTTTGTTTTATTTGATTTTGAAGTAATTTACGGTAGATTGTTTATATATTTTTTAATTATTTATTTGGTTTGAATTGTATTTTATTTTAAATTTTTAAATGATAAACGGATAATTAAACGAGTTTCGGATAGTAATTAGGTATTACTAATCGGGTTTGAGACAGGTAATAGTAAATATATATATAATTGGATTTGGGTAGGACTTTTTTTGCGGATATTCTACCTGTTGGCATTCTTACCATTGCTATATCAACAAAATTTTAACACTTTCAAATATATTTTGTCCCTTCAATTTATATAAATTTCAATTTATAGAACCTGATTAATATTTTAATATATTATATTTATTATTAATAATTATAATTATTATAAAATAATAAAAATGAGACACATTAAATTTTTTATGCATTTGCATTGTCACGTTAGATTTTGCAATTCCATTAGAAAGCCAAAGGAAAGAAACCAAAAACACAAAATATTCAAGAAAAGCAAGTTTCAGTGGGAAAAAGGGTAAATAATTGTTAAAACAGTGACATATCATGATTGTTTTCTTTTCAAATATATGCACTACGGATTCATTTTTCTTCATTATTTATTTTTAATTTCCATAGTTAGACCAGGAAAATTATCATTGGAGAAAGGAAGGGTAGAATTCGAATATGAATGGCTTTGAAAATTCTTGAAGTCTTTAATCAAATGCACACGGAAAATATTAGCGATTCACTAAAATTTTCATTTCATCACAATTCGCAAAACTATAATAAAAAAAATTTTAAAAATTTTTAGTCCATTATGTTAGTATGAAATAATTATTTATTACGTTTTTAAAACGTTGTAGAAGTAAATTAGTATAAAAATAATGTTCATGGACAACCGAATCTAAAAATTAATCTCAGGAATAAACTGAAAAAAAGAAAAGAAAAATTCAGGGCTACATGTAGGTTAAGCTATTATTTATTATTATTATTGCTATAATCTTTTCAAATATTGCCTCCTTTTCCCTTCTAGACTTTCAATTCATTCTCTTTTAATATTGCCATCAACCTGAGAGAGAGCCGTTTGATATTGCATTTAAAAAAAATATTTTTCAGAATTTTTTTTTAAATTTTAAAAATTGTTTTTTTAAGTATAAGTAGATAGATATATTTTTTATAAATAGATTTAAAAAAATCAGTTTATTAAAAATTAAAAAACTCAATGGATTAAATCAAAAAATTCAAAAAGAGCAATCTCTTCCTTTCGTTTCTTTTATCACTTTTAAGCCATATCCGTGTGTATATTTACTGCTTACTCTCTCAAGTAAGGCTCATATCTTACTCCTTCGAGTGCAAGATTCAAGCAACCAGATAATGGGCAGAGCTACAAGATGGTTAAAAGGCTTATTTGGGATTAAGAATGAGATTAATAAGGATAATTGTGATAAAAGAGACAAGAAAATTTCTAATTCAGCTAATGATTCATGTGGGTTATGTCATAATCCTGCAACAATACCACCTAATATATCTCTGGCAGAGGCTGCTTGGTTAAGGTCATATTACAATAAGACAGAGAAGGAACAGAGCAAGCATGCTATAGAAGTGGAAGCAGCAACGGCCGCTGCTCAAGCTGCGGTGGCCGTGGTCAGGCTTACTAGCCATGGCAGAGGCACAATGTTCGGCGGTGGGCAAGAGAGGTGGGCTGCTGTCAAGATACAAACGGTTTTTAGAGGTTATCTGGT
>CATIWF010067009.1:0-82880 GCA_949630135.1 Balakata baccata
ACATAATATATAGATCAAATCTAAAAGAACAACAAGAAAATTATCCATAACCAAACCGAGCCTACTAGCATAAAATAGTCATTTTGCGCAAAAAATTATGGGATGGCTCTAATACCATTTTGTTGGATGGCAGCGGAAGCATTTATTTAATTTGAATTGAGGGGAGCTCTAGGTCTCGGTCAAAATTATAGATTTTAAAAATTTTTAATTTTACCGAAACATAAAATCAAATATTGCATGACATGAAAATACATTTTTCATGTTAACCTTGAGCATTTATCCATAACTTTTAACAAACAAATTTTGTAACATTTATGGATAAAATCCATTTTGCCAAGATCATCTCATGATTTTTAAGAACAAAATGGAAAAATAAAAGGATTAACACAAACCTTTTATTACTGAGATCACCAATGTGCAAATCAAGCAAAAAGACCAAAAGCTTTGTTTGCGTTGATGAAACTCCTTTTGCTAGTCCCTGATGTATAATCACAAATTTCTCCTTCTGGCAAATTTCTTAGCTACTAACTCTTTAGAAGTTTTTTCTCAATATTTTTCTTTCAATGCTCATACCATATGAGAAAAAGAAAATTTTTCAAGAACAAAACAAATTTTGTTCGGTCGAAAGAAATTTTAACCAGACGAAAATTCTTATTGAATTAGAAGAAGAAAATTATGGAGCAGAAGAGGGTAATTAGGCCAAAGGGCCAACCCTCTTTTCAACCTCATTAATAGAGGTTAGCTGATCAGACAAAAATTGATTTTTTTTTCATTTGACCTTTGTTTTTTTTTTAATTTTGATTTATGATACAATGATGGTACAATAATTGTATAGCTAATTTTTAGCTACCATAATTAATCATAGAATCAATCTTCTTTTCTATTAATTAATTTAATTAACAACTTAATTAAATTATTATAATTTTAATTAACACTTTAATTAAAATCATAAATAAGAGAAATAGTTAAAATTAATCAACATTAATTTTAATTCAAAAATATATGTAATCATTTCTAATTTAATTCTCAATTAAATTACTCCCTACATCTTCATATGGACTAGACTAATAAAATATTTGGTGTGACTTATAAGGTCAATAATTTTATCGAAATGGAAATATAATATTAACTCCTTAATATTATATCGGACACAATTTCCGAATTTCTCGTATATCCGGATATATTAAATATCATTCCGGAATTTTCCTTTTAATTACCGATAAAATCACAAATATTATTTTGACATCTAAATCATAATATTAAGTCCTCTCGTTATGATTCCGATATTGATTAGGGTCACAGCATGTCAAACCATATTAATCAATATACAAATGAGTGATAATTTGCGTTCTGATTAAAATAAGATTTATCATTATTAATCTAATTAATAATTCAATCTTACATTGAATAAGTCATATTTCTCCTGGCCAGAAATTTATTTTATCAGAACCAAAATATCAACTCTATTAGGATCTTACCCTGGTGCTACAGGGTAACGAGTCCTACTATTGGTAATCTCATGTCTTACTATATGACTAACTGTGGTGACTACGAGCCGAATTACCAAGCACGGATAACTCAGTACAAGGCAAGAGCACCTCCACAGCTACCCATGAAAGGACAGTCTTGACACCTCAAGTCAAAGGATTTCGAGTTACAAAAGACTCATATATTATGATCAAGATAATAACTGTTAACATCTAGCACTATCTGTGCAGTTATTATCCGGTGTCACTGTTCGGTACCCTTAACTCTTTAAGAACCCACTGATTTATTTAGATATCATTATATAATGGAGAATGAGATTTCTCCTCAAAATAAATCATGTGATAACCTAGAGGTTCAATGAATGTCTAATTCATTGTCCTATACCGGTTATGAATATTTTTAAAATTATCTTTTACCAGAGATATTTAACTTATTATTATCAATAGCTTGATAATAAATTCTCTGTAGATAATTAAAGGGCCGTATATTTCATTGTATTATTAACTACTGTATTCATAATATAATCAACAATTTAAATATTTATTTATTATGAATGTAAAATATACATGTGTCAATTATAGTATAATAATTAATATATATCAATTATAGTATAATAATTAATATATAAAAAGCTGTGAATTGATAGAGCTACACAAACAATTAAAAGATAGTCATATGCTCTTCCATTCGATTTCTATGGCCACATTTCTACATCTTTCTATTAATTACTCTTCTCTATCCATCATCCAATCAAAGCCTTAAAAGTAAAATTTAAGCCGCGAAAATGAATAATTACCAGCGTTTTCTTTTTCATTATTTTTGTTTTTTTCAATTGAACAGAATATGAAGGAAGAGTACGGATTATTTGTGTGGCCTTGCAGTGTAATCCTCGCCGAATACGTCTGGCAGCAGAGAGAGCGGTTTTCAGGTGCTTCGGTAGTTGAGGTAACAGTTTTGTGTTCGGTGTTCTGGTTTGCTGATTATATGCTTGAATTGTTATGTGATTCTTAGTTTGCAGATCGGCGCCGGAACTTCCTCGCCTGGATTGACAGCTGCCAAGTTGGGTTCTGAGGTCACTCTCGCCGACGACTCCAACAGGTCGGAGGTATTACTTTTTATCTACAATTTAAGTACTCCGTTTTGTTACATTGTCGTTTGCTCAATTTTCGACGTTGTCATTCTAATGATCAACCCTGTTTTCACTTTTCTCGGACACCTGGACGACATGTAGTTCCTATACAATTTTTTAACGACATGTCGTTTAGATACAGCTGTTCTACTTCTCTTTCCCTGAATTTTAAGAATAATTAACGGATTTGGAACTAAAAATTTAAATTTGAAATGCTGCCAATTGTCAAATCATTAGCAATCAGCATTGCCATTCAGATTACAGTAAACAATGAGGTTCATTTGATTCATGTTTCCAATATTCTATTTAGCTGTATGTATTTCTTCATGCCTTAATTGAATTTCTGTTTACTCTATTATCTTATGATGTTATTTTTTTGGAATGACAGGTGCTAGAAAGCATCAAGAAAGTGTGTGACCTAAATAATCTTAAGTGTAACGTAAATGATTATGTTTAATGAAAATGTTGTTCTATATCAGAAAATAGGTTGCCTAAACATTTGATTTGCTCTGAGACTTTTCTTCTTACTTTTTAGGTACTAGGACTAACATGGGGAGTTTGGGATGAATTTATATTCAGTTTCAAGCCGAAAATTATTCTTGGCGCTGATGTACTTTATGAAGCAAGAGGTAAAATTATTTCTATAACTTTCTTGTTTCTTTTATTTTCCTCTTAACTCACAACTAATTTAGTCAATTCACTTGAGATGAAAAATTCATTGCCTTTTGCATTGGTAAGCCTTCGAAGACCTCTTTGCCACTGTGACATTTTTGCTCCAAAATTCTCCGGGCTCAGTCTTTATAACAACTTATCATAACCGAAGGTACTTTTTCATCTGTTTTGAGTTCTAATCTTATTATACTCTTATAGAATGTGTGCTTGCGGTTTGATTACTATTCTTGCACAATTAATCTTTTATATGAGCCTTTGTTCCTTTTTTCTTCTTATTGTATTATTGTGCAGCGAGCACCATCTTATTGAATTTTCTATGGTTAAATGGGCATTAAAATGTGTGAAGCTTCTTGATGGATTTTCTTTTATGCCATCCTTCAAGGCATCTGGACTAAGCGGCAACATTCAATTGGCTGAGATCGTGTTAAATGGTTGACAGAGTAATTAATAGTTTGGATTAACATCTGTTAAGCATCTGTTGAAGCAGTCATTCTTATTGCACTTTTGCTTCTCATTGTCACTGCAGACTAACTTTACCACACAAGACAATCAATTACGACATCAAGTTTGTTGAAATGGTAAAATTTCTTCATTTTTGGTTACCTTGGAATTCCTCAACATATAAATGTCTGTAATTGGAGGTGAGATTACTTGGTGAGAGAGATTCAGCTGAATTTCAAGATATTGGCTAGAGATTGAGAGACTTTTGGCTGAGTTTGCATACAGTTATTGATGAGAAGACTTTTTTTTTTTTTGCTAATCTCAGCTTGGAGGGTACCAATGTGCAGTTTTTGGAAATTTTTTATTCTGTTCTATCTTCATCAGCTATATATGAGAGGAGTATTTATTTGCTTTGCTTTTATATGAATTAATCTTGTTTTCCTTTTTGTTTTTTGATATTGTTAGGACTTACAGAACATAAGGGTGATGCGATTATATTTGTTATGGTTTAATAGGTGTTTTTGGTTTTTTAGTTTTTTGTTTTATGTGATTTTTGGTTTGATTTGGTACTTAATTGTGTTTTTAATGTTTTTAGCAATGTTATGAAAACCGAATTGATCCGGCTGGTTCAAACTGGAAAACCGGGAACCGGTCAGTTTTTAGGTAGAAAACCAGGGGGAATTGAACTGGCTAACCCGACCGGTTTGACCGGTTTTCCGAATTTTTTTAATTTTTTGCAAAAAAAATTTATTTATTAAATTTGGTCTAATCTAGTCAATTCAACCGGTTCAACCAAAAAATTGATCTTAAAACTAGATAAGTTAATCACAAACTAATTAAATTGGTTAAAATAAATATATTTTTGAAGGTTTAACACACTTTTGTTTATAATATGCTGTCATTTTACTTTTTTCTATGTGAGATTATTCACTTTTTTTATATAATTTTTTTTTATTTCTTTTTTATATTATTTTTTTTTTTTACAATTTGATATTTTTTATTGATTATATTTCAAGTTATATGTTACCTTTATATTTAATAATTAATTAAATATTCAATTATGAAAATATATGAAATATAATTTTTTTTAAAATAATACAAAAAAGAGAATATAAAACATATTATATTAGTCTTGTATACTAGGAATGACTTTCAACAACTTATATTTTATTTTTATTATGCATGAGACATATTATATTTTATTATATATGAGACATTATATTTTATAAAAATACTACGTAAACCGGTTCGACTCCAGTTCAATCTTAAATCCATGATCCGCTAGTTTTTCCGGTTTATTGACCAAGCCAGTTTTTACAACCTTAGTTTTTAGGTCTTAAGTGATGAAAAGAAGCATAAAGAGCGTGTTTTTAAGGGTTAATTGAGCTTTGGAGATGTTTTGGATTGTGGAGGAGGCCATCGGAGGTGTTTGAAGAAGCAAAAGGATGAGTTGTGGAAGAGAGGTTCATTGCGACCTCATGACAGCCATCGCTCGTGATGGAATGCAGATAGTGAACTACTGTCGTGGGTGCGACGCCTGGGCAGAAGAAGTCAGCAGTAATCTGTTGCGGACGCGACACCCATCGCATGCATGCAACTACTGGGACACTGCAAATCACGCGCACAACTGCCCAATCTCGATTTTTATCAATTCTTTTAGGGTTTTTCACTATTATAAAAGGGAAATAACACATTTTGAGTGAGAGACTTAGCTTAAAACTCAAAGATTAGCTTTTATTTCATCTTTTTTTCTGAAATTGAAAAGGGCGCATTCTAGGATTTCAAAGTTCTTCTTTAGTTTTCTACACACACAAGAGATTTATTGGTGGACACATTCATATTCCAGCAGATCTGTTGACAGTAGAATGAAGTATTTTTGCTCTTGAGAGTTATTTTGACTTGGGTTTGAAGGATTGGAGACTACCAACCTCCAATTTCCAGATTTGAAGATTCAAGGGAGTATCATAACTTTTTTTTTCTGCTTAATTTCTGCTACTATTTTAGTTTGATTATGGATATTACATTGATTTGTTTAGTATTCATGTTAGGCTAAATTCTTTTAGAGTGCTTGGTTAGCAACCCCAATTTTGTAATAAACTCTCATTATTTTATTGAATGAATTTATTATTTTCATTTCAATTCAATTGCACCTTATTAATTTCTAATTTAATAATTGATTGGCTACTAATGATTGAATTAAGAATGAACATGTTAGGGTTTGATTATTAGATACATTATCTTTAATCTAACCTAAAAATTGGATTGAATATTAGTTAATTCATTGGTTTGATTAACTAATGGATAAGGTGATTCTTATGAAATGTTAATTCTATGAATTTAATGCTTAGGAAGGAATACGAAATTGGGAGAGCGAAGTTGAGTATCTACTTTATCCATTGAATTTATTCTTTAATTTATTTTGCAATTCAATTTATAGTTTAATTAATTTAAGTTATTAATAAAAATCAAATCAAACAGATTAATTTAAGTTATTAGTTTGATTATAGATATTTCATGCTCGTTGATAATTAAACGAATTAAAGACTTAAGCTAGTGATTTTTTATGAGATTGATTTCGAAAAAATACTTGTCATTCTATAATTGGTAGAATTGGCTTGTGCCCTTTGCAGGTTAAAACTTGAATTTACATCAAAGGGCTAAAACTGACTATTATCTAAGTCTAAAGTCAGGTTTTGACTATTGGCACCAACATGGGATTGCTTTTCTATATAAATTGTCCAAATTATTCCTTGTCAAATTTTCATGTATGTTTCTTTTTAATATCATGCCTCGTAATTTGGAAGACCATCAAGAGAGATTCAAACAAGCTAATAATGTGCTTTACTTTTACTACCATCAAATACAAAATATTTGAACAGTATTTGCTATTCACAATACATATTTCTCTTGTTTCATCGTGTCTAAATGATAGAACGCGATTTTGTTTGATAGATCAGTCATCACTCATAGTCTAGAATTGATTTAGATAGAACTGAATATCCCTTAGTTTACAACCCTGCAGTCTTTTCTAACCTCCTGGCCGCCTGTGATGCTACTCATTTTGATCATGGATTTGACAAAAGCCTTAGAAAAAGTGTCTTTAGAGCTAGCAAACTTATAAACCAAATCTTTAGTGCCAGAAGTAGTAAGCAATGCTTGGTCTGAAGAGAATAGGGTCTTCCCTTGGAGTATCAACTTGAAATATGTGTTATCAAAGGTTGTCGAGGAAGGGTCCATCAGAGCACCTGCATTCTTTGCCTTATTATTTTTTGGGCAAATACTCCTTAAGCTTGCTGCAAAGGATGGGTTCATAGTGGGGTCTATGTCATGTGTGGCATTGAAATTGTGGATCCTGTTTCGGAAAGATGAACAGTGGGAAAATCCCAGAGTATGCCCTCCTGCATATTGGCATTTGTAAAATTGTCATGGAGTCAACTTAGTTGTGGAGGAAGAAGTAACAATTTAAGGTAGTTAGGGTTTTCATTTACCTGAAAGGGCCACTAGATCGTCCATGGACAGGCCTCTTTGGGAGAAGCTTTGTTGCAGCTGAGAAATATTAAATGTTGGAGCTGGCAATTGTATTGTTTCGCTAGCTTTGGATGTTCTCCCATCCTTTCTTCCTTTTGGAACGTTCCATGTTGGTCCTCCAGACTGCAGAAGATATTGAAAATGCTATCAGAACATTGATTAGGACAGGAATAAATATAGTTTGCTGGCTTTTTCTTTTCTGTTATCTTACAAGTGTAACTGCATCCCTTGCAGCTAAAGCCAAAATATCAGCACAAGAAACCACGCCAGGGCACAAAGTTTCCACTTCTTTCTTGGCGTCATCGATAACATAGAAGGCATGCAAAGAGACATTAGGCGGTCCATCTTTCTCGGCTTTGTTGCTGCCCTTGGAATTTAACAACACTGAAGCATCACAGCCCTTAGAAACAACAACAAAGGAGCAATCAATTAATCAGAAAACAAAGAAGCGCTATAAGAGTGATAAAAGTATTGTTTTGGTTCTTACCCGTATGAAGCAATCGTGGAAATGCATCCGAAGCAGAGCTGCAGGTACTGTTTTGTCTTTCGTCATTGCATTCTTGACAACATTTGTAACAACTGAATCAACATCAGGACATGTTTTTTCATAGTAATTCAAGCTTAATGCATTTACTGATGAGGACACTGAAAATATGAGAACTGAGCTCAATAGCACTGCAAGAATGGAAGCCATAGTAAGTTATTCTAGTTAGCTTTGATCTTGGACGTGAACTGAACAAGCAACTAGAGACTATATATATAGGTAGATTGTTAACAGGAGTTGCTATTGGTCCCTGAACATGAATTGGTTAAGGAAATACAGATTAAATAATAATAATTACTATTAATTAAGGAAATATAGAATCTAAATAATAGAGTAGTAATCTTTAAGCATCCTTTGCTCTATCCCTGTCATGAGGTGGTGTAGAATGATTTTTTTTTTTTTCTTTTTCCCTTTTTGGGAAAAGCAATTGAAATTATTTTATTGCATGCCATGTAAAAGAAGATAACAGTACTGCAGGAAGAGCCAGCTTCTCTTAATTCAGAATACTAATCAAATTCGAAGTGGCTAAACAATAATTAATATGGTTCAAACTATAGTTAGTAGAAAGTTAAAAAATTAAATTCAATTTTTTAAATTAAGGTACAATTAACATAGACCTAAAGCTAATATATGTATGCCAATATCACAGGCCTGGCAGCAGTTCATTAGTTGTTCAAAAGTTTTATATTTTTTTATAAAGAAATTTTAAAGTAAATTCAGTATGTTATATTATTTATAGAATAATATAATTAGACAGTGATACATATTTAATTATTAATAAATATGTGTGATGGAATTAGTTTAATATACTAAATCTCTAAAAAATTTCTCGAGAATTTAACTCTTTTTTTTTTTACTTACAAATGTAAAAATTTTATCATTTGATCATATTTTGTTGAAGAAAGAAACATAATCATTGTGCCTCAAGATTAACCATATAATCACTTTATCTTTTTAAATCATAGTCAACAGCTTTTGCTTTTCAAACATTTTTGCATTGTTATTCTAGTTTCTAATTAGGTGAAAAAACCCCATCAATGAATTTGTCAGTTAGCAAATGGGGCCATATAATCTACTGAGGAATGTTGGAGATTAGTTGGGATTAAGCAAACTAATTTATTAGAGTAGTAAAGAAATAAAAGAAATTTCTAAATAGATTTATTCTATTCTGTTATCTATAAATTAATCTAATTACATAATAATATATAGGCAAATTCATTAATTGCCGACCAATATGAATAAAACAATTTAATGTGTATGTGTGATTGATTAGTCCACATGTGTGTTAAGTATAGCTTTAAAATTAAGTAATGCTGCTGAATGTGACGTGTTATGAGTCGTTTCTGGAAAAAAAAAAAGTAGAAGACATGATTAACGAATTTCAGCAAACTCAACAAACAAATGCACCTGCTCTTTCATGTTGTGCATGAATCTTTAAGACTAAACAAGAAATTAATCCAAGAAAATAAATCGACCGAAAAAGGAGATGTAGGTAACTATTTCCCACCTGTTCATGATTAACGAATTTTAATTCACATCTGGTCCGTATAAGAAATTAATAAAAAAAATTGATAGTTCAGTAACTTAATGTATACTAAAATAATAGTTTATGTGATCAAGAATCATGAGGCCAACTCTGCTGCCAATTTTCTCTTGAATTATGTTAGATCTTTTGAGATGGGTAATTTTATTCTCGGTAGTTCATCTTCACGCAGGATTTCTTTATGATATTATCGGTACAGAGAAATTTGTAGATAGACTGGCTTTACTGGACTAATTAAACATAATGACATGTATTTTGTTGCTTTATTTTTATATTCAAAATAAAATAATTAAATTCATGTCATTAAGTGGATTTACAGATGAAGTGGTAGATTCGGTCTATTTAAAAATTTCTCTGGCTAGTAATTTGTTACGTGAACTTTACTCCTCTTTTATTATTAAAAATGATACAATAAAAGTTTAATAATAATAATAAGACCAATATATTCAGGGATAAGGGATGAAATTAATCAGAATTTTGAGAGAAAACTAGGAGTTTCAAATTAGGATGGGGATGATGCATTAGTACCATAATTAGCTGCAAATATGAAATGATATTTGGAGTGGTAGCAGTACAATGTGGTTGGTTGCATCGGCAAAGTTGCTGATGGTTTTGCTTTGGTAGCAATGGTTGTTGCAAATAAATTTCTATTTGCCGCATTCAGAAGATACTGAAACCATGAATCTCTTGTTATATAATTAAATTTTAATTTCCAGCACAACCATGAGGTACTGGTTATTTCAGCTTCAATAGGAAAAAGAAACTTATTTTTAAGTTCAGCACCTTATTCATCGGCAATGGTAGCGGAAAGCCGTAAACAGGAAAAATAGAGAAAACCATCGACCTTAGACGGAGGCCGGAGGCATATGCTTCATAACCTACAAGGTCAATGCTTCAATATTTCTAATATATTTCCATCAAAGCCCTTCAAATTTTGATTGCTAATTTAATTTTTCTTTATAAAATAGATCTAGATATATTTGTGTTGTGATTGTGACCCCTGAATCCTCATTGAGCTCTAATTATCCTGAAATTTTATATATATATTTGGATTTATTTGAAAATACAATAGATTGTTGACTATACAATATAGAGTAATTATTTCCTAATATACACTATAAATGTGTTAAATTTTTTTTTTTGGACTACAAATGTATTAAATTTTCATTGATATTAGTGGATGGTTGTTTACACCATATTTTTATTATAGGTTCCGTAACACTCTCTCATATAATTAAAATTAACTCAACTATGTAAGCAAATGTTATAGACTTTCGTTATTGAAAATTTCGTGAAAATTAAAATTTTTTCTTTTCTTTATATTATTATCTCTTAACATCCTTTCATACAAATATTTTCCATGCAATCATATTAACATATTAATACATATCTTATATCATGCATAAAACTATTATTCATTCAATAAAATAACTCTGGTTTGAGCTAAATTGATATGATATTTACAAAAATATATCATACATAAATACATATTTTTTAATCTAATAGATATGTACAAAACTAACTATTCATATCTCATATGACATATAATAAAAACAAAAATGTCATGATATCATCAACCTCAAATGTCTGCACTATAGTGTTTAATGGACTTTTTTCTCTTCAGTCAACTTCCTTTATCTATTGGCTTTAAACTTGCAAGCAGAAATACTCACACACTAAGCAAACTAATGCTTAATGGTACATAAATACACATAAATTCATGCAATCATAGAATGATATATTATACGTATACTTATACTCATGCCAAAATAATGTTTAACATGTATAAAATATATATTTAAAATAATACAAGCATGCATTATATATATATATATATATATAATCATATTGGATACAAAACATAATTATATACTTAGACCATGCTTATCAACCAATATAATATATTTTCTTTTCATATTTCTTTTTTTTTTTCCCAAAATTATGTAATCATTTATTAACATACATAGACACTTATCTTATATCATCAAATTATGTACATATATCTATCAAATGACAATCGAAGTAAATATATCGATCATATTAATAATTAATCATAAATTATTCATAATCAGCTGAACATGGAGATATTATATATTCTTATGTTACAAATCATAAAACATTCAATAAGCATGTAACAAGTAATCATTTCTATTTTATTCAACTTATTTAATTAGTCAATAGCCTATTTACTCAATAACCGGACTAACCGGAATAGCGAGTTGTGAATAGAAATGCTCTCAAAGCTTAAGCCACCATATTCACATATTATGTATTTCTATAATTATGCTGGTTACAAGCTTAAGTCAATGGTACTCTCAGAGCTTAAGCCACATTGACTGAATAATATGACAAAACCATATTCACATATTATGTATTTCTATAATTATGCCGGTTACAAGCTTAAGTCAATGGTACTCTCAGAGCTTAAGCCACATTGACTGAATAATATGACAAAATTGCTAGCAATATAGACAAAAACACTCTTCGAGCTTAAGCCACTTTGTCCAAAAATTAAAAATCATATACAAGTTTCCTACGGTACTATAAAAAACCTTGAATGACATGTCATCTATCCTAAGTTTCGTCCTTGTAAAGAGAAATGGGCAATTATACATATTTATAATTTATTTTAACACAATAAGATATAATATTATCTCATTTCATACTTTCATGTCATAACTTACCTTACTGGAGCTTACAAACCTCATATAAAATATATAATTATATTCAAATATATATATATATATATATGTCAATATATTTAAGGAACCAAATTTCTAATATTTCTTTCCAGATAGATTTCTGCCATGATATTAGAATGTATTTCGCACCTATTTAGGAACTGAATTAAACCTTATGGTCTTTGAAGAAGTTTTAGCTTAATATCTTATCTTTCATATGTAATAAGAATCACATAAATCCAAATTTTATGGCATAAGTTGTAGCTCAAAAACCATAAGTTGTTCGTTGAAAATTTGCCTTGGATATTATGAATAGTTCCATGTCTAACCTTTGTAGCCCATTTTTGGCCTATTTATAATTAGAGTTTGAATATGTGTTCTTCATGAAAGTTTTAGCCCTATGTGTATAATTTCATTTCCAATTAGTTTCATGCAAATCCGAGTTCTATAATATGAATTATGTCTAAAGGAATCAAGAATATTTCAAAGAATTTCAGCAACATCACAAAATACAATAGTTTACCAAAAATTATATTAAATTTATAGACATGCCTAATAGTCATAAATTATTATAATTATCATTTCCAACATCAATATCTGAAAACATAACAGCCACCATTTCAAAAATGCAAATGATATGAGTTTAAGAATAAACATGCATATATGTATTAACATCAAATGAACTCTTAAAAACCTTAAGCTCTCAAGTTTGCTTTTTCTTTTAGGGGTTTCCACCACTCTCTCTATTACTTAATAAGACATCAACATGCTTATTTTAGGCTAAAGAACAAATATATATAACATAACTCTACTATTTAAACATAAATCTAACTTTAACTATCAAACTATCTCTTTTAACTCAAAAATCATGTTAACTAATTTAGATATTAAAATGAAGAGTTTTAACTCTTCAAAACTATAGCTTAACTAAAGAACTAACTCATATGAAATGGGTCTCCACTAAGCATGAAAATAGTGAAAAACAAGAAAAAAGAAGAAGAAAATATAATTTATAACTTCACTTACTTCTTCCTTTGCCAAAAACAAGACAAGTTTAGGTATTTAGTTTTGGGCTATATAAGGATTTTTTTTCTTTAATTTTCTTTTGTTTTGGCTTCTTTTGAGTGAAAGAATGTGGAAAAATGGAGGGTTAAAAAGTGAGCACGAATTTTAGATAAAAAAGTTAAGGTCTGAGACTGATATTAATGAGAAAGAAGGAAGAAAAATAGTTTTTATACTTAGGTAAATATGTCACTTTGGTCATTTCTTATTTTTACCAAATATCCACTTAAATCATTGGCTTTTATTTTTTTCTTATAACTTTTCTCAACTTTATATCTTTTAATTAAATCACTCACAATATAATTAAATACTTTAAAAGCTTTTAAATCCTAAATTTAGATTCCGATATATTAATTACGGTAATTAAATACATTAATTATCCAGATCTATATTACGGATATTACAGGTTCATTTTGGTAAAGTACAAGTCTATGACAGGATTTAAAGTCCAAATCCATGAAGGATTCAGAAAATGAAGTCAAACTAGATCTCTAGAATAAGAGCACCACAAACAATTGGGGAGAATGTGGCAAATTGGGAGGAGAAATGGCTACAACGTGATTTTAGCACACATTATTGTCAAACATAAAAATATTTGCTCTTCTATTATAAGAATATACATGCATATATATACTAATATCAAATGAAGCAATCATCAAACACACATAACATAGATCAATTGACAATCAATTCAAATTCTCAGTAAATATCATATTAGCATCGGTCTTATTTTCAATTCATTCAATTTTTGCTCTTCTATTGTAGCTAATCAATCTTAGTTTAGTAAAATTATTTTCCTTAATATTTATTTTTATTCAAGTTTTTTTTAAGTTTTAGTCTTAATTGCTCATCAATTCAATTTTATTATTGTCAAACAAATTTATTTAACATTTCAATGTAGTTAACAACTAAATTTAAGTATACTATCAAGAAAACTTTTGAATTCTACAATCATTAGATTAGAAGTTATTAGACGCAAAATTTATATTAGTTTATAAAACACTTTAATTTTATTAGTAGCTCGCAACTGTAAAAAAAACTCGAATCCAATATTTCACACAATTTTCACGAATAAAAATATCAATTAAATCCCTATTTAATTAGCTTTTTATTAAATATTTTAATTGTCCAAAATTAAAATATCCATAATAGAGTAAAGATCATCAAACCACAATATTACCTGCGCATGATAGAATAAAGATTTAAATTTTGAATGATAAAACTTCCGCCGCACGATAGAATGAAGATCATCAAATCACAATCACACAAAATAACCGATCTTCAAACACGTGGCACCCATGATGCAATCATCTCTTCGTCCCCACTGCACAGGATCAAAAGTCTGTCACTTCTGCGCTTTCTGGAATCTACCCCCGATCCTTTTTCTTTTCTTCTCTTCTTGCTCGCTATAGGGCAACCTCTTCTCCTCTCTGTGCACTAGTCCCTTTCAGTTTCAGCGCTTGGCCATGGCGTTTGCTCATTACTTGCTAGCTGTTCCCGTTGAGACTTCAACTCACCCGAAAACTTCCATTCTCGACTCTTTTTCTTCCTCCTCTTCTACTGGGTCTTTTTCTTTATCTTTATCTTCGCCTTCTTTTGGTTATAAGGCTGGAAATCTGTCTATCTTTTCTAGACTCCGAAGAATCGGACATGAAGGTAAATTTTTTCTTTCTTTGTTTTATTACAACTCACTAATTAGTTCAATTTCTTGAATCTTTTGTTTGATGCATCATTGGTTACTTTTTCACTCCGAAAAATTGATTTTCTTCATATTTTTAATCCTTGTCCTTCACAGGGAAATTACATGACATTTGGTTTTGTTGTTTTACTAAGATGTTTGGTCTTCATTAACTTTTTTGCATAAGTAGAATAATATTTAGGTTAATGAAAGGAAAAAAAAAACAACTTTTTCCCTATTTGGAATTATCTCTTTTGTAAATTGCTAATTATGTGCTACAAGTTATTCCTTGCAATTGTGGGTGAGCCACATAATCACATTTATGATAATACTAATACTTAATAGTAATAGCCTGATATCAAAAACTGTCTTTCTGTTCAAATATACTGATATCGTCATAATAATATTTCTGACTGATTTTGCATGTAATTTAGTTAATATATAGAATTGCTACAGGTTAATTTTGGCAATTTCCAGAATTGAGCTATGATTGCAAGTTGGATATAATTTTGAGCTTTATTGTTGTTATTACTCTTATTGTAGTAGGCTATTTCATTTTATAGTTGCTTCTCTGCTTCATAGTCCTAAAATTTGACTTTTTCTTGAGAAAAGAAAATTTTTTTTAATAGTAATTATGAGCCATTCTTTTCTCTTTCTTTATAAATTCATGGCTTGTAACCCGGTATTTTTGTGCTTGAGTTGTTATCAGCCAAGGCTAAGCCACAAGAATCTGAAATCGGTTTAGCTGCAGACGCCTTTACTCATTTCAATCATCTGCTGCTGCCAATCACGGACAGGAACCCTTATCTTTCTGAGGGAACAAGACAGGTGACTTTCTCCAAGGTGCCTTCTTTTTTGCATTATTTTCTTGTTCACGGTAATATAATTTGCCTTATTAACCTGTGTCATATGCTCTTTCAACCTTCCATCATAACCCTTTCAAGCCTCAGAAGTTTGAGTGTTGATATGTTGCAGAAAGTAATGAGTGGTGATTTATCACCATATTTGATTGCTATTGCAAGTGTTCTTATTTATCAAATCTTAGAATACTATATGTGTCTGCTACTCTAAGGGGATGTTTTAGTTCAAGGCTTCTTATGGTGACTGATTATGTATTACTGGCAGCTTTACTGAAATTGCATCAGTAGTTACACATAGCTGATTTAGTTATTCGGTGACACCTATTTTGCTCGTTCGTTGTGGTTAATTATTTAACAGGCTGCTGCTACCACTGCTGCATTGGCAAAGAAATATGGTGCTGATATCACCGTTGTGGGTAAGCACATTGGTCTATGCTATGTACTACTATTTTTTGTACATAAAGGTGTAGGTAACAAAGTACTGGAGGCTTCACCTTATTTTACAGATTCTTTTTAATGCAAGATTTCATCGAAAGTAGAACTTTACATTCGTTGCAGTTATTGATGAAAGGCAGAAAGAATCATTGCCAGAGCATGAAACTCTAATGTCTAGCATCCGCTGGCATCTATCTGAAGGTAGTATGCAATCCTACATTTTTAAAACTTTGGCCAGTTTTTCTTCCACTTCCATTATAGGAATGCCTTTTTTGGCTAAGAGGTTGACATATTATGATATTATCCCTCGCAATCAATTGATCAGTAAGACGGATGCTAAGATTTGTTTGAATTTATCAGAATCTGCATACTTCTCATGAAGAGATCATATGGATTAATGCACAAATAGATGAGTCAATGTGTAGTATGTTATACAAGGTACTTGTGCACATTGATGCATTTGTATTAAGATGAACAGGCATGTGGGCCATTAAGTAAGCAAAAAATACTAGAATCATGAATTTTAAAATATCAACTGCAAATCATCATGTTACTATCTTATCTTTGTTTTTATTCTCTGTCCTTGTGCTTATCTGAATCTTGACAAGACATTATTTTTTAATTGTCAATCTATAGTTAAGTTGCTAATTGATGACATTGGAAATAAAATGATAGGTGGGTTCCAGGAATTCAAGTTGTTGGAGCGGCTTGGTGAAGGGAGCAGCAAGCCTACAGCCATCATTGGTGAGGTCGCCGATGACCTAAACTTAGATTTGGTGGTCATAAGCATGGAGGCAATTCATTCCAAGCATGTGGATGCTAACTTACTAGCAGAGTTTATCCCTTGCCCTGTCTTACTTTTACCATTGTAAACTCCTGCCATATTCCAGGAGGGCAACAAAATGAAACTTTATTGGTGTTGACAGTAGGGGTGTACACGGATCGGTTCAATATGGGATTGCAAAATCTCTAGAACCGTATTGAAATGTCGGAGATTTTTAAATATGAGTATTGTATTGTATTGCCAAAAATAAATCTTCGTATTGTATTGTTCCAAAAATTCGGGACAGTTTGGTATAATTTTTCAATTCTTTCAGTACTAAATAATATAATACAAATAGTTCGTTACTTAAATAATAATAATAGATATAAACACAAAAATTTAACTGTAAAAGTAAAACTTGATGTAAAATTTTATATTTTTATGCAGAGTTAAACATTGTAATAAATTTCGTAAAATGTTTATGTTCAACAAATATAAATAGTAATTTATTCATCTTTGACAATCATTCTAATTAAAGTTTTTTTTACCAATTTATTGATTAAATATAAAATATTTTTTTTTTACATTTTATGTTTATAAGTTTTAAATTTTTATAAAAAATATAATAGACTAAATGATAACAAAAAAGGATATATTACTATAGTTGAGGATTAAAAATTATATAATTAAGTTTGAATGATTGCAAAAAATATAATTATGATAATAAGAAAAATGATATTAGTAGTTGAATATAAATGATTAATATATATATATATATATAATTAATATAAATTTATATAGTTGAGATTTATGTAATGAAAAAAAATGATATCAGTGATTACTAAAATTTATATGATAAATATATCATAGACCTATATAAATTATTTATTAATAAAATTTAAATCAGTATATAAGTTTAATGTAAAATAATTATCTTAATAAGAAAAAATATAACATACTAAAGAACTAATATAGTTAATGAATATAATAATTGATAAATGTGTCACGGATCCGTATATTATTTATTAATAAAATTCAGATTAGTATATATAATATAATTGTTTTGATGAGAAAATAATATAATATATCTTAGTAGTTGCTAAAATTTATGTGGTAAATGTGTTAAAACCCGAAAATAATATTTATTAAATAAAATTTAGATTAGTATAAAGTTTAATGTAATTTAATTATATTGGTAACAAATAATATAAATATATATTGTGAGCTAATAATATATTAATATTTAAAATTTAAATTATTAGTATATAAATTCATAAGTATATAGTTATAAGTATGTAACTTTATGATTATTTCATTTCAATATATATATATTGTCTACATTAATTATAAAGTATATAAATATATGAGTTTATTAAGTATATTCATTAAATATATTTTTTATTTATTAATATAATTTTAAATTATTATATAAGTTTAATATAATATAATTAGTATATTTTTGTATTTCTATATTAATAGCAAAGAAAGTTTGTTAATTTGATGATAAACTTAGTTTAAACGCTTATATAAATTATGTATTCAAATGTTTATACCATCATTATAAAATTTTTAGCAATATAAAATTTTCAATTATTTGAATTAATTGCTATTATAAATGTCATATTAACTTTGTTAAATAATTAATAAATTTTATTATTATTGAATTTTATTGAATTAAACTTTATATAATTATAAATTTAAGTTATATTATATTTGTATCATAAAACTATAAAAGTATACATAATTTTAGATATAACTTATTTAATTTTTTTTTTTGTTAGTTCTTATATATACTAAATTTTAAATATTCAGAAATTGGTTCTTTCGGTACAATTCGGTTTTAAAACAGTTCAGTATAATTTAGTACAGTTTTCGGTTCAAATATCACTAAAAGATCTATACCTATTAAAATTAAAGTTAACGATCCAATTTAGTTCGATTATTCGATTTCGAATTCTTTTTCTCGAATTTTCAGTCTAATTCGAAAAAATTTAGAATCCGTATACATCCTAATTGACAAGGTCAGTTTTCTTTTGGTAGGTTTGTAGGAACAATATAGCATTTGTTAGCATTTTATTTGTTCGTTGGGTTTGTTGGTAAGCTTGTGGATGACCTAGGATGAAGAAGGCAATTTTTCAAGTTACTGTGAATAAAGTGGATTTTGACAAGCTAGCCTGGTCAGTGCTGGGAAAAGGGAGGAAGCCTACTCTTGGTGGTGTCATTTGTTTGATTTTAATCATGGTTATATATGTATTGACAGATTTTAAATAGAAAATTTTGAATAATTTAAAAATTTATGTTAAATTTATAATTTGATTATTTAAAAAATTAAAATTTATAAATTTTAAAATTTTTTTTATGTTTTTAATTTTTCTATATTTTAAAGATTTGATTTTTATTTTTTAGAGGAGAAAATTTAACATATATAGATTTTAATCAATGAGAAATTATTGTTATATTTTTTTTATTCTTATATTATTTTTAATAAATTAATAATATTTTAAAATTATTTTTAATTATAAAAAATTAAAATTATTTTTCTTTTAATTTTAATTAATTGCTTTATTATTATTATTATTTTGCATACTATAATATTAATATGCATCAAATTATTAATAAAAATTTAGTTATGTAATTAAAAATTATAATATAAAATAATTTTATATTTTTATTTTTTAACTCTTAAAATAGCCAATTTTATTTTTAAAATTTTTAAATATATAATAGAATTGATTGTATAAGCTTAATTAGTAATAAACTATCAATATTTAATAAAAAAATAAAAATAAAAATTAATTATTAAATCTATAAATTGTTATTGAATTAAATATAAGTATAAAAATAATTACATTATCACATAATTAAACCAAACAATGAAATTCTTAAAATTCCTGAATTTTTATAAAATTCTTGAATTTTAAAATCTCTATCCAAATGAATCATGTCTTTTGTGGCTGCTGATCTCTTGATATGTAGTGAATTTCATTTGTTAATTAGGAAGGCATTTCGTATATACTTTAAAAACAACATTATCACCGGAAATTTGCAGGACTGGACATGAATGGGTAGAGAACAGAATGGTAAGATTGCTCCATTAGAAGGCATTTGCTATGCTAACAGAAGCCTCCTACAACCTCAAAAACAAAACAGCGGTGAACCAAAGCGAATAAAGGGAAATTTAGCAGTTCAATTCGTACTAGCATGAAACTCAGAAGTAGAAGCATATGCTGATTTGTAGGAACCACAATGAAAATTAAAAAAGCCTGCTGTCTCCATGACTAAGCAAAACTTGACAAATACGCATGCACTTTTCAGGTAAGGAAAAAAACAAATTTGATGCGCCTTGGAAATATTATAACGAGAGAGATAAAACAAAGCAAAGATATGCATCGCCAGAATGCTCTCTGCTCAGTGTTCACCAGGGAGAGTTTTGATTATATCAGAATCACCTGCACAACAAGAATGTATTATTATAAATGTCAGTGACATTCATCATTATTGTCCTACACAAAATTCAAAACACAGGCTCGATTAGTAAGTATTTTTACCTGGATCAATGATGCTCAGACAAGACACCCGGAAATACTTTCCACAAGCGGTCCCCAAGTCAACATTGTCTGGCACAAAACATATTGAATCAAAATTAAAATGAAAGATAAAGCATTAGATACAAAAACGGAAAACTCAAAATCAACTGCCTATTATTGAAGATAACCAATTTAAAAAAGGTTCATCCTCATACAACACAAGATTTTAAGTTTTGAAGATGTTCTCTAGACACAAGGTTAGTTTGAGAAACAAGGAGTCAATCCTTTATTAAATATTTTGATAGCAATCCTATAAGAAACATTTGAGTGCCTAGGACGTGATATATGATTTCCTGAGGAGTTTAAAGTATGCAAGAATTGAAATCTTTTAATCACGAATATACAATGGAAAACACACATAAGACTGATTTTGCAAGCAACAATGAACATCAAGCAATTGAAACCTTGCCCTACCATACCCAGAAGCAACCCTAACTCTGAAACAATCCACTTGACATGATTGTAGAATAGGCTACTCAAACCAAAGATGGAAAACACACCCATGTCTCAAAACAGAAACAAAAACTGCACTGAGGATTATCATAGATGCAGTGTCTGATCCTTCACGGTACGAGTATTACAACAAAAATTGAAGAATACCAGTTCAACAGAATTAATGTTACATGGACGCAATCCAAAGTCTACCGTTTTTATACTCATTTCAAGCTAACACAAAAACACCTTATCAATCTGGGATAAAATCATCCCATCACCTAAATCTACAAAAATCTAGACTAAAGTGAAGAAAGATATCAAATATTTCAATTGCAAAAAGGGGCAAGGCATGAAAACAATAATACTTACTTCCATTGTAATGGTGGACTCCAATCTTTCCAAGCATCGCATAGTACTCAATCTCTGATTTCCTCAGAGGTGGGCAATTGTTTGAAATTATAATCAATTTTCCTGCCAATAATCGCTCATAAAATCAAAACCCAATCCCAAAAAAAAATGCGTAAAAAATGAATAGTCTTTAATATAAAGGGAAAAAAAAAGTCACCTTTGGAGTTGCGGAGAGAGCGAAGAACAGTTTTGTATCCAAGAGTGAACTTTCCGCTCTTCATGACAAGAGCCAGTCTGTTATTGATGCTCTCATGGGTCTTCTTCTGTAGTATCGAGGGAAAAAAATAAAATCAGAAATCTGAATTAAAAGAAAAACAAAGATTGCGATTAGAGAATGCGCGTACGGTTTTCTTCCCAGCAACCATTATGATCGGCGGAACTTTCCTAGAGGGCACAGATGCGGAAACCCAACCCTAACCCTAAAATTGTATATTGGCAGCTTGCTGACTGCTGCTAAATATTATTAGGGTTTATTCTTTATTGTGAAGTGAGCACGTGTGACTCACGTGCATCAACCCGATATGTGGGCTAGGACCTATCAATCCGCTGGACTGGACAACAAATTATCTACATCGGTCCACAAATTATCAAATAAAAATTTATAAATCAAATTAATTATAAACGTATAATAATTATTATTTTATATCTATAATAAGTTGTGACTGTTTTAAATTAAAATTTTTTGTTCATAAATATTATCTATAAATAATTTAATTACACAGATTATGAAAAAGAATTACTTTTTGTTTTAATGATTAAATAGAAATCTTCAATCTTACCTAGATTCGAATTTTTTTGGGGTCTCACTATCATAGGTTTAAAAGACTTTGATTTTGGGTTGCATCGTGGTGACCAAATTATGCTATACTGACCCATTGCCTTTCTCAGAGTCAGAGGTAATAGCAAATTTGTGTTGCATGTGAAGGAGAACAGATTTCTGTAAAACTGCATTGGGATCCACTTCAAAACAGGTTATCCAAGCTTTTTGATTGTCTTCTCTGCAATAAGCTGTCTTATATTTCTATTTCCATACAATGACCAAATTCCTTAGCGCACTTGGAACAAATATTATCCCCTTTTCAAAAATGGATTTATTTAGTAATTGTTGATAGCTTTTGGGGTTGTTTGCAGGTATGGATTTTCAAGAATTGTTGGACATTCCTCATGGAGATAGGCGTATGGTGGTTTCTGTAGAGGGAAGGATATGGAGATCATCAGGATAATAGTTTTTGCATGTGCATGTCGCCTCCAAAATCAAGCAAGGGGTGTGCAATTCCGGATTTAGAATCAGTCTTGACATTCTTTGGAATAATTTTTTTTTTTCTTTTGTCAATTCCAATTCCACCTTTATGTTAAACAGTAGTTCACGCTAAGCGGCGGAATATGATCTTTTGGGTGCTTAGAAGGTTGCAGCAAAAATGATGTCGCTTGAAAAAAGAATTCATCTTACTCATCTAAACGGTGCCGTTTTGGTGTTGAGAGGGGCAAATCTACTGGAGGCCTTTTATTTATAGTAATAGATGAAATAGTCATACAATAAAATAAAAAATTTAATATTCAAAATCTATAAAGATACATTAGATTTCAAATAAAAAATAAAATTTTTTTCACCCATTATTTTCTGCTAATTAAATATTGAGTTCTTAGGACTTTGCCTTTTTTTTTTTCAAAGATGCTTAGGACTTAGCCTTTTATTCTATTTATGAGTATTAGGAATTGCAGTTGGGTACTCAAAAAATATATTTTGAATTTTTTAATTTAATTTACTTTACTTTATTTTTAAAATTGTTTATGAACTAATTTTTTTTTGCTTTTTGGAAAAGCATATATTTACTTATTTTTTTGAAAAATATATATTTATCTATTCTTTCAAAAAATAGTTTCCAAAAATCAAAAAAATTAAAAATAAATTTTTTATAAATATAAAAATTAAAAATAATTTTTTTTCTAAAAATATTTTTCTAAATCTTAATGTCAAACAAGATCATAATAGGTTATATTCAAGGTATATTCAATAGTGGAGTTCGATTAAAATATTTGAGAGGCCAATGGCCAAGCCAATAAAGTAATAAACTGTCACGATTCAAAAATTGGCCATGATCGGTGCATAGATTGATCATATTCAACCTAAGCAAGTTTAAAAAATAAATACTAGCATTTATAGTCCAAAAATGAAAATTCTTCCTATTGAAAAATGAAACTAAAACCTGAAATCAAACTTTCAATAAATAATAATCCCAAAAATGAAAATTCTTCCTATTGAGAAATGAAACTAAAACCTGAAATCAAACTTACAATAAGCAATAATCCCCTATAACTAAATTGCGGAGTCTCTAACAATTACAAAAACAAATAAAAAATTTCCAAAGGCAATTATTAAATATGCCTAATGAGGACATGAAGTCGGACATACCAAAGTCTATAGCCAAGAAGAAACAAAGGAAACTTAGATCAACTAACAACTAAGTTTGGACCAATTACAAATTACTAAACTTCTGAAAATTCTTCCTATTGAGAAATGAACCAAAAATCCGAAATCAAACTTACAATAAACAATAATCTCCTATAAGTAACTTGCGAAGTCTCTAAAGATTACAAAAACAAATAAAGAATTTTCAAAGACAATTATTAAATGTGCCTAATGAGGACATGAAGTCCGGCATACCAAAGCCTGTAGCCAAGAAAAAAACGAAGGAAACTTAAATCAACCAACAGCTAAACTTGGACCAGCTACAAATTACTAAATCTCTGAAAAAGAAAGATAAGACGTGGTATGAGCAAATAATGAGCTCAGTGAGTAATAATTATAGCACACAACAGACTGGGAATAGGTAAACATTCAGACAATTTTATAAATTTTTTCAATTTTCGAAATAAGCAATGGTCAATTGAATAACAATTATTTAATATTTCAAATATTAGATACATAAATAATAATACATAAGTAAATGATCAAATATATAAATGAATCAATAAACCAAAATTAATCAATTATCAGAAAACCAACGAAATAATACTATAGAGTAGTGATACTCCACATCACCAAAGGTCAGATAAATGGTAAGCACCCTACCAATAACAGATATAGATATCCTCCACCATACATACCAATGTGAATTCTTCTAATGCAAGAAATATGTTATATGATGATAATGAGTGCAATCCTGATACTAAAATATCTGTGAAGAGTCCTGGTAACATATAACAATGTATAAATTACTCACAATTGAGCCAGATAATTGATAAACTGAGTAATGTACTGATTTGAAAACAATATTCATATAAAATTACAAGCATCAATATAAATTAATTCAAAATAATAGAATAAAAAATTATTTTAAAAAATAACAATATTCATATGCAAAAATTCACTTAACAATGTCAATTCAATTTCGAATAACAAGATCAGATATTATTTTCAAAAATAACAGTTTCAATAATATTTAATTCCAGAGTCTCAATACAAAAATTATTTAGATCAACAAATACCAAGAGTCTGCTTTCATATATCTAAAGCTCTATATAGAATCAATAAGTTAACATATCAAAATAATCAATATTGTCACGACCCAAACCAGGGACCGTGACCAGCGCTAGGGAATGGGTAAGCTTAAAACCACCAAAATTCATAGCAAGTCTAAACATAAATATACCTCATATCTCAATCATGCATTAATATAATATCAATATAATATTTCATCGCATAATATAAACCCTGCTAAATGTATACTTATATTCATAATATCACCAAGTGAGAGTGTATACTCATCCGACATATTTCAATATAATATATAGTCTAACATTCCTATATAAGGTACTAGAAGATCTAGAATATGCAATATAATAAAAGAAATAATTTTGAAAAAAAAATAAAAAAATAAAATATTGCATCAAACCCTCGCGAAATAAAAAAGATGAGGGGTAGTCCAAAATAATACTAAGAGGATCTTTAATACTTGAGAAAAAAAATAAATGAAATGGGTCAGTATTCCCTGAGTGAATCAATAGCATATAACTTTATAACATATAGTCACACAATATTATACTAATACTATATATATGCAATGAGTTCATGCATCATAAAGAATTAATCATCAAACAATTGGGTGAGTAACTCAAGCAGAACCCTAAACTTCCATTCTACTAGCCAATGACTCTCTTAATTCCAAATGACAGGCGCCCTGAGAGCAAACTCGACCAAAGTTCTTCTCTCTAGTCGTTCACTTATCCAAATGGTGTCGGTGCCTTGAGAGACAAACTCAACTCAGGTTATCACCCTCAGCATCCATATACGTATCATATCATAATATATTTCATTCCTTAAAAGACAAACTCGACCAGGGTATCTTATCAATCAATCCATAATCATAAAATCATTACCGATGTACACACGGTCCTGATGTAACCCATTAGGTGGTATGTTTTGCTATAGTTCTTATCCCAACAATTACATCATAATATCGCTTCACAATCTCACCCAATCACATAAAGACAACAGACGCTTAGAAAAAAGGCAGTTAAATCCTTTTGAGGCAAAGGCAAATATTGTCGAATATAGACAAAGTTCAAAGAAAAAGAAATTCTAAGATAGTAAATCGTTTAAACAAACTGTTGTTGCCAGATCCATGATGGAATATGAGTTTATTACATTAGCTAAATGTGCTGAGGAAGCTGAATGACTACACCATTTTTTAGAAGATATTTGTAATGCCTGCTAGATAGAGCTTGGTTTAAAGGGAGAATATGTATATATTAAATATATGAGAGTTATATTGTAAGGATAAGTATGTATATTTGGGGTATCTGTCACGTCCGCTAGTTTAGGCTCCGACCGAAATTATCGGATTGGGCGGAAGCTGGACTTGTTTACAACCAAAATACAAGCAATATGATTAAAGTCCAAATTCAGACTATATATGAGTAATAAAAATTAATCTTAAATACGTATCGGTTAATTTTGCACGAATACTGAGAAAAAGAAGACTAAATTTAGAATTTTGCGATTTTCAATTCGTTAGTAGGAAATGGACTAAATGTACTGAGAGTGTTAATACATAGAATAAATTACTCTGTAAATATCAGTATATTTAATAGTAGAAAATTTATTAATTTAGGATATGAAATTAAAAAAACTAAAATTTTAAAGTACGAATTAAATCAAAATAATTAAAAACTTTAGTGGTTAATTTTTTTTAAATAATAATAAATATATTAAATAAAGTAAAATAGACTAAATAGGAGAATTATATAATTATAATTTTATGTGAAGGTGGATTGAATGTAAAATTTAACTTGGTAAAATAAAGACAAGACAAATTTTATTAAATTAAAACAAAGAAAAATAACAATATATATATATATATATTATTTTTGGTTAGTCGGCCACATCCACAATAAAGCCTAAATTCATTTTAAATTTCTATTTCAATTTCACCTCTCTCTCCTCCTTTTTCATTTTTCTTTCTCTCCACAACCGATTAGTGTAATTCAAAGCTCTTCTCCATCTTCCTCTAGTTTCTTCGGCTTTACTTTTAGATTTCCATCATTTAGATAATAGTAGTTCAAACTAAAGTCAAGAGTGAAGGGAAAAAAAGACATAGAGTTGTTTCAAATCTTCATATTTTCTTCTTTTAGTTGGGAGAGTTTGCTTTAAAACATATTTCAAATTTCATTCTCTCTTGCTTGTTTATTTGTATTTCTTTATTTTGTAAAATTATTTCCTGGTGATTGTGGTGTTGATATCATTTTTAAGAAAATTTCTTGTTGACCGAAAATTTAGACAAAGGAGTTTTAAGGAAATTTTAATGAAGTTGCAATTATTTGATTAAAAAAAAAAGGTTTGGCCTTGACCTTGGTTGGGACTATTTGAAGAAAATTGTTGGAATTGCTGATAGTGAAATATGGTGTTGGAAAATTTTGGAATTGAAATATTGAAGGACAAAAGATTTATTTCTAAACTATTAAGGGATTAAAGTGAAAGATTATTATTTTATGAGATTTAAAGTTTAAGGACCGAATATATATATATATATATATGATAATAAATTAAAATAATAAAAAATTAATTAAAATTTTGTAATAATAACAACAATGATGATGATGATGGGTTAAATTAAATAGACATTAAACTTGACAAGAGACTAAATGAAAAATTAATCAAAGTTACGTGGAAAATTAAGCATGAAGACATAAAGAACACAAAATGTAAATTTTGGAATTTAAAACAAATTCATTACATAAGGAATAATTTTACATAATTAAAAGAATAATAAAATAAGTTTGATAGAGATATGGAAAAAAATGTAATAAATAATAATAATAATAATAATAAAACTAATAAATTAATGTGAGAAGCAAAATTTTTATTTAAGAAAATTTCTTTTAATTATTTAACGGAATTAGTGTTATCTGAACGTTGTTATTTATTTAAATATTCTTTGTTAGGTAAATCATCAATTTAAGTGCCGGAGCCGAATAAGAATAAACGACCAGCAAACGCGAGCAAATGTTAGCTCAGGTTTGTACAAATTTTATAGCAATAGCCATAACTTTATTTAATGAAATTTTATAATATTAATATAAAATATTTAGAAATGTTAATTATATATGGTATTATGATATGATTTACTGATATGAGATTGTGATAGATATGAGATATATGTTTATGACATATATTGTGTGATTTGATGTATGACATTATTTGACAATTATGTGTGACAAATGAAATATTTGGAATAAATGACGGTTGATGTAATACTCACCTATATGTTATGAATAAGTTTTATAATGCATAGGAAGTGTCATGTATAAAGATAATTGAGAACCTGATCGAATTCAAAAAAATTGTTTTATACAATACTATATTTCGTATGTATATTTTGTTGGATTTATTTATCCAATGCATTTAGTATATCTTATACCAGTGATTATTGGTTTCTGTTCACCTGTTATTATTTTTTTACCACATAATATCATGAGCCTATAAGGTTCTCATCCCATACATCTTTACTATACTCAATTGAGATTTATCTATCTTTTACATCAGTTTGTATATTTACAAAATAATTATTATAATTAATTACATTCTCATAAATGAAATACAATAAATAAATGTATGTATCCAATACAATAAATAAATATATGTATCCAGTCTAACCCGGATCTATATTATCTCTACTTCACATGGGCTATGGTACCTCAACTATCAACTACTACTATGACATTATATTGACTTCATGACCTGTGTGTATAAATAAACACGCTAAGCTTTTCATAGCTTAGTAATATACATATGCTTAATATACTTAATATGAAATTATATAATTTATGACATATAAACATTTTGGCGACGCAATCATATTCAAATCATATAATCATAGAAATGTTAAGACATGTCATACTCATATAAATAATACATATTTAATCTATGTCTCTTTTATACATGTTTAATTCATTAATAAAATATATATATATATATATATATTTTCTTTATTATATTATTCCGTCATGATAGCATTTCATGTGTTTATATCCTGGAATAATTATCATAAAATTTATCGTTCACAATTATTTTATTACTCATTTATTATTCATATATCTTATGTGTAAATCATTATTTACACATATCAACTATCATGAAATATAAGCATGTAAATCATGTTTAATGGAAAATAGGATATGCTACATCAAGTATATGCAATAACCATGTTTATGTCACATTACATATTTTGTACTTTTATAATCTTTTCTTGTTATCGACTTTTCTTATTTCTCAATTTTGTCTGTCTTTTTCATTTTCTTTTTCCAATAGCAACTTTGACAAATAGCCCAAGTTCTCATAGTATCAATAATTCAAGTTTCATTCTCGGATTAACTAGATATGAGGTGTGAAGTAGGCACAACCAGCTCTATGTGCTCGTCTGAGCTCTTCAAGTCAAAAGACTGAATATAATAATGAATATGAGTATAAAAAATAGGAGCACCCAGTCCAGGGCTAGCAATCATGTTCCCCTTTCATACCTCACAATGATAATGGATATGAGTATCCAAAATAGGAACACCCAGTCCAGGGCTAGTCCTTGTTTTCCTCTCATACCTCATAGCGATACGTATTATTTTTTCCTTTATAGTACACCATATATCCTAAAGTAGTCATCAGATAGAGAAATGAGCATTTAATTCTATACTATACTCTTCTCTTTTCTTTTATTTCCATTATGTTCTTACATGTCTCAATCTATATGCATAGCACATATCACATATCACAGTCTTATGCATATTCAACTTTATAAACATATTTTAACATGTTGCATAGGCATTTACATATCGTATAATAACTTCTAACTTAATTATGAAAAAAGGGCTATTTCCATTTTTAGATATCAATTTTAATGCTTTTCCATGCATATCACATACAGTATCCTCTACGGTGGTCCAATTGCCACCCCACCTATCAATACTCATGTCTTTTTATGATTCCACATTTAAAAAGGCAAATAACAATATGTTACGCAAAACACTAGGGCTATCCAGGTGTAGCCATTCTTATCAATATGCATGAATCATCTTTAGATATATTTTTATATAGCATGCCAACAACAATAATTAACACCATAGATACAAGTTCCAATATATGTATAACCCATCAATTCATAAGTTCTCAAGTAAGAGGCTTACCTTTTTTATGCCATTTTCTGTACTGCTTACGTGCTTTCTCATAACTTATGCAATACTAAATATTATTTCATAATATGGACTTTAAGCCTAACACACGATATATGCATAAATATCTTTATTGACTTTCATTATTACATTTCTTCTTATCTTATTTATAGCACTTTGTCTTAATTAGTCTATTGCATATTTCTATTTCCATGTTATACATTATGTATCAATATTGCCTCCCTAAAGGCTTATTAATATCCATTTTGTACCATCTTTTGTGCCTAGTATACTAAGCCATATTTCACCATTTATTTCTCTCTACATAGAAATTTATATTCAATGGATGTTACTTATGCAAATCTCATCTCATCATATTATCATTATATTTCCAACGCTATTTTTGCTTTACTCATGCCTTATTAGTTATTTACTATAATTCCACCACTTATTTTGTAATATTGTTACTCTGTTGATCTAAATCAATGTTATTTATTAATTTTTAATATCACCTAATATGTTATTAGGCATCCAACTTATTGTTCACAACCCATAAACATGATTAATCCACTACATATCTTCCTTTTCATATTTATTACCAATTATTTTTATTTAATATGTCATCTATCACATTTTCATACAACATCATATCATTTAATTTTAACAAGTAAAAATACATATGTGTACTTACCTCCTATGGAGCCAACTCAAAATCCAAGCTTTAAGCTTGCTTAGCCTCTTTGGTGGTTAATTCCACCTTCTAAAGGCATCTTCTATACATAATCACAACTATTTCTCAATATTTATAACTACATAAAGTCATATATTCCAAACCCTAACTCAAAACCATTAAGCTAGGTTCTTTCTTCTTAAATCGCTCTTCAAAAAAGTGTTTAACATGTAAATCAAGCTCAAATGGGAGTTTTTCCCCAAGCAATCCAAGGGTTCATGTTTAGCATATCCATCTACAATTGGGTTTCTACCCATTTCGGGTAAATTACCTCAATCAGCTATAAACTCCTTAAAGGAAGAGGGAAAATATGAAATCTTACCCAAAGAAAGAAGAAAATAGAGTTAGTTTAGTGGGAGACCCAAGTTCTCTCAAGTTCCACACTTTCTCTCTCCAACTTCATCTTCTTCCTTGATACATCTCTCAAATTCATGCTTAACTCTTGCTCTTGAATGGTAAATCTTGTGTTTTGGGGCTTAAAACTCACTAAAGATCATGTGGAAGATGGATTTCAGAGATTTGGGAGTGTATTTAGGGTTTTGAGACTTTGAAATCTCGGTTAAAATGAGTTAAAAAGCATGAAAAACTTATTTATACAGATCCTTTATGGCCATGGTCATGGCCATGACAAATTTGGGTATGGTCGTGCACCATTATGCCCAAAAATAGGCTCAAAACATGACCTTCATGGCCATGAACAAATCCTTCATGGTCATGGTAGTTTTCAGCATGGTTGTGAAAGAGCATAACTTATTCCTATGATAGAATTTTATCGAAATTCCACTTCTAAATACTTCGTAAACATATATAGAAATCATCCATGATCATTGGATATATTTAGACTCAAGTTCATATAACTCAAATCATTCCCCAAAATGGGTTATAACTAAGCTCACAACTCAAACTTTACATATTCATTATACCCCCTTTTAATATATTCGTCATTTCTTATTCATAACCATATTTATACATATTCGAACACTCTAATTAACTTTTCTAATATTCGATCATACCATTTTATGCTTCATATTTCATAATATCTTAATACTTAATAATTAATCATGCTCAACAACATTAACTATACACACCAAATTCACATTTTTTAGCATATATGTCATTTATTCATATATCACAACTAAGCTCTATTTGTGGCATTACAGTTGGATTGAGTGAATGCTATAGCCTAATCCCTTAGATTAACCTAGTCTAGAGTTGGGCGGACTTATTAGCATGCCAATAGAGTCAGGAGATTTATCTTTGGTTATGTGAGTTGATTTTGACCATATAATTTTTCTTTGGTCGAGATATTAGCCATGTGATGGTGATAAGTAAAATTCTTGTGTTTTATTTTGAATGCAATAATTAATTTCCAATTGCATATGATATGATATTTTAATACTTGCCAACAATAAACATATGTAAATAATTTGTTTGATTTATTATGTTATTAATTTGTGAAAATATTATGTGGAATTTTTTTAAAATTTAATTACAAATGACTGTTACTATAAATTTTGCATCACTGAGTGAATTTACTCAGTGCGAAAGTTGTTTTTCTCTTGCTTAGATTTTGGAACGAGGGGTGGTAATGGCGAATTTATAGAAAAAGCTGCCAGATCAGTAGGTTCTGCAAATGAAGAGGAGCAGCAGTGATAGCCATTCCGTTATGGTTGGTTTTTCTTTTGGTTATCATTTTGTTGTGTATAGTAGTTAGGATTGCATTTTTTTTTTTGTGAACCATTGTAATATTTTAGGAATGTAAATAAAAATTGCTATGGACTTAAAATTTTGGAAGTACTATAAAAATATAAAAGAGAAAAATATATTTTCAATGCATTTATATTACTATTGTGTTTTACAAGAAATGAGATTACAGATATTTATGCACGGGATAACACTAAATAGGTCAAAAGTGACATCATCTTATCTGATTAATATTCAGGAGGGTAAAAGGGTATTACAATATAAGATACATTGGTCAATTTTGACTTTGGTCTACATTGAGGGATGAAAGAAATGAAGAAAAGTGTCAAAAATATGATTTATGCATGTGAACAAAGTGGTCATAGCCATGAACATTGTGGTCAAAGATAATCACTAACTGTTTTTACTATAAACATTCATGGTCATGAAGATTTTGTTCATGACCATGAAGGATTTGTACATTACTGTTAAAGGTCTGGTGTAAAAGATTTTTATACAATCTTATCATCATTTTTCACCATTTTATCAGCTCTCAAACCCTAAGAACCGTCCATGCACACCCAAGAACCATATGTGAGTGTTTCTCTATGGATTTTTGAGTGACCAAACACCAAAACTAAGAAAGAAAGTAAGATCAAAGTGAGATTTGAGAGATTTACTAAGGAAGAAGATGAAGTTGGAGAGAGAAAATATGGAGGTTGAGGGAGTTTGGGTCTTTCACCAAATCAACCTTATTTTATTCCTTATTTAGGTAATATTTCATGTTTTCCCTCATCTTTTAACAAGTTTGTAATTAATTGATGTGATTTACTCGAATTGGGTAGAAATTCATTTGTAAATAGGTAAGTTTGATATAGAACCTTGAGTATTATTTGGAGAAAACATTTCTTAAGGCTAGATTAAGTTGATTTATATATTATTAGATGGATTTAAATAAGAAAAAAACTGGCTTAATGGTATTTGAGTTAGGATTTAGAGTATGTGTTTTATGTAGCCATAGATATTGATATATAGTTTGAGTTAGTGAGAAATAATTGTGATTATATTTAGGTGATGTCTTTAGAAGATATAATTAACCACTAAGGAGGCTAGGCAAGCTCAAAGCTTGGATTTAGAATTGGCTCCATATGAGGTAAGTACACATATGCATTTTTAACTTGTTAATTGATATTAAAAAATGTAGTAGATGACATGCTAAATAGAAATAATTGGTAACTAAAATGGAAATTGATATATATATATATATATATATATATGAAGAAAGAAATTAAAGTTAAGATTGATTAAAAGCATACCTGTTATCAATATATTACTATAGTTGATGATTAAAAATAATATAATTATAATTAAGATAATAAGAAAAATTATATCAGTAGTTGAATATATATGATTAATATATATATATAATATAAATTTATATATTTGAGGATTTATATGATGAAGAAAAATGATATCAGTGGTTGCTAAAATTTATATGATAAATATGTCATGGATCCATATGAATTATTTATTAATAAAATTTAAATCAGTATATAAGTTTTATGTAAATTAATCATCTTAATAAGAAAAAATGTAACATACCAGAGAATTAATATATTTAATAAATATAATAATTGATAAATGTATCGTGGACACGTATATTATTTATTAATAAAATTTAGATTAGTATATATAATATAATTGTTTTGATGAGAAAACAATATAATATAGCTTAGTGTTGCTAAAATTTACATGGTAAATGTATTACAACCTGTAAATAATAATTATTAAATAAAATTTAGATTAGTATAAAGTTTAATGTAATTTAATTATATTGGTAAAAAATAATATAAATATATATTGTAAGCTAGTAATATAGTAATATTTAAAATTTAAATTATTAGGTATATAAATTCAGAAGTATATAGTTATAAGTATGTAATTTTATGATTATTTAATTTCAATATATATATATATATATTGTCTACATTAATTATAAAGTATATAAATATATGAGTTTATTAAGTATATCCATTCAATATACATTTTATTTATTAATGTAATTTTAAATTATTATATAAGTTTAATATAATATAATTAGTATATTTTTATATTTCTATATTAATAGCAAAAAAAAAGTTTGTTAATTTGATGGTAAACTTAGTTTAAACTCTTATAGAAATTATGCATTCAAGTGTTTACACCGACATTATAAAATATTTTGCATTACAAATTTTCCAATTATTTGAAGTACTTGCAATTATAAATGTCATATTAACTTTATTAAATAATTAATAAATTTTATTATCATTCAATTTTATTGAATTAAACTTTATATAATTATAAATTTAAGTTATATTATATTTGTATCATAAAACTATAAAAGTATAAATAATTTTATATATAACTTATTTAATTATTGTTAGTTATTATATATACTAAAATTTAAACATTCAGATATAAGTTTTTTTTTTGTACAATTCAGTTTCATAATAGTTTAATACAATTTAATACAGTTTTCGGTCCAGATATTACTAAAAAATCCAAATCCATCAAAATTAAAATTAACGGTCCAATTTAATTCGTATCTAGTAAAAAAGTTAACGGTACAGTTCTATTCTAGATATTTTTTCTTGAGCTTTCAGTTTAATTAGGGAAGATCCAGGATCTGTATACATCCCTAGTTGAAGTGCATGAGATGAAAGTCTTGTAAGACCAATCTAGTATATGATATGTGATTGAACAGGTAAACCGGAGCTAGCGATAACTAATGTAGAGTATATTCGGTAGGTTAAACAAGCAAGACTAAGTAAATATACATACATAGAATATAATAATAATAATAATAATAATTTATATAGCTACCTAGTATGTGACACTTCCTATGTGCTATAAGAGGATGTTACAATATTCCAAAATGGAAAAGTCTCGTGTCACTAATTTATATACATCGTGATAGTCAATCTAAAATTAGAAGGATACAAAGTAATATATATAATGGTAAATCTAGACATATTCGTCGTACATATAATACCATTAGATAATTGCTCTTAACAAGGGTTAATATTATTGATTATGTGAAATCAAATGATAACATTAATGAGTCGGTATGAAAGAAAACCCAATCTAGTTGACTAGAAATTCCAAGATGTAGGTTCAATGTAACAACCTAATTGTAACGACGTGGTGAGATCACTATGGGGGAAAATCAATGATGATTTAATGTGAAGTAAAACTATGTATTTAATGATACTTATGAGTAAGATATCATATATGTGAGAGTAAAGTGAGATCGCTTCAATAGAAAATATGTGGAATTCAATTTTCTAAAATTCTCGCAAAACCAAACAGATGTTCAGGGACAAAACGAACATAACAATGATAACTAAATTATGTCAAGAGAGATTCCTATATGGAGTATGTAATATTTACTTAAAAAGCTGAACAATTGGATAATGGATAAATTAAATATTCTTTCATAATGGAAGATTTAAAGGGTAAAGCGGGTAAATTAAATATTCTTTCACAAGGGAAGATTCAAATAGTAAAACTTTATTCGTCTTACTTTTTGTCTAATTTTTATTTATATGGAGGATTGTGGAAAAATTATGGTTTATAAACCATTTTGAGAGTAAAATTTGGGTGAGACCCGTATATATTTTATTCATATGTTTAAAATAGTAAATGTGTGAATAAGAAATTAAAACGCAAAGTAAGTTATTTGTTAAAAAAGATAAAAAAGGAAAGTTAACTGGACATTGAAGGTCGCATATGCTATAGGAGTATTACGCTGTAGGGATATTTTCAGAACGTGACTTATGAGCTTTTAAATAATTAAGTTGATTCATGAATATTTAATTAAGTTCGTTAAGTATATACATGAATGAATTAGGTTCATTAGGTATATACATAAACTAATTAATTATGATTCGTGAATTGGAATATACATGTTGGAATATACATGAACTAATTAATTATAATTTATGAATTAGAATATACATAAACTAATTAAATATGGTTCATGAATTGAAAATAAATCACAATTATCCTTTCTCTTATTCCTCTAATATAAAGAGGTGAATATTTTCATGTTAAAAGATACCTCTCCTTCTCTTCCTTTCTTTTCTTTTTATGTGATAGAGTGGGATAAATTTAGTTTGTTGTGGGTGAATATTGTGGTATTCAACTTTTACTTGTTATCTGTTGTACTCTAAAAAACAATCGCCATTTGATCCTAAACATCAGTGGTATATGCGAATTTGTCTCGGAAACACTGTTCGATACACATGCTTCGAATTACTTTATTGTGCTTTTTCTTATGCTATCGATCTTATACTGAATTAATAATATTCTATCATATTTCCTAACAAATAATAAACTTTCTAATTTTTAAATGTATTCGATATATATGATTCAAACTCAAAATTTCTGATTAGAAAATGAGTGACTCATACCATCCTATATCACGGGTTTCAATATTTACTAATTTAACAAACTAATTGCGATTTTTTTCGGTCTTTATCAGCACTAATTGAAGACAATATTGAAACATGGAAATCAACTATAAGACAACCTTATGCATATATAGAATTATAAAGTATGCTTTGATCACAATAAAAGTGTAATAGATTGCTCCTATTTCTCATTTCTTATCTTTGAATAATTAAAGGTGCGTTTTTACTTATATAAATTTTTTTCTATTTTCGTTTTCTAATTTAAAAAAAAAAAAACATTTTCATTTTCATAAAAAATTTATAAAATTTGTAAAATATATTTGCTTACTATTATATAGAAATTTTTTTTAATTTCTATTTGGATAATATTTTATGTTTGAAGTATAAACTTGAAATAAATAAAATGAAAAATCTTTATTTTCGTTTGAAAACAAGTGGCATCTTATATGACAAAAAATATTTAAATTTGTTTTCCAAAATTTAGTTATAATTTAGAAATATAAAAAACCGGTTTCAATTTGACATTGGAAAACAAGTTGCATCTTAATATTATTTTTTTTACAATTTGATAAATTATTTTAATTTAAAAATATTGAATTAGATTATGTTTTATTTGATTTTACATTAATTTATAATAGATTGTTTATATATTTTTAAAATTTTTAATAATTTAGTTATTTATAATTTTTTTTAATGATAAACGAGTAATTAAATAGATTTAAATATTAATCAGATAGTATTAACGGATATAAATATTAATAGTATATTTTAAATGGATTTTAATAGGGTATAAATAATCGAATTCAGATTAAATATTTTTCCATGTGTAACTTAGACTCATTTTAATACTACAATCATATTTGATATTGTGTTTGAAAAAAAAAAAAGGAAAAATATTTATTTTTTTAATAAAAATAAATAAATAAATATTTTTTTAAAATAAATTTATAAAAAATTAAAAAAATCAGTAAATTACACTGCTTTCAACTCTAAACAACAATTTTAAGCATTCATGCATAGTTAAAAATAGCGTCCAATACGATCAAAGGGAAACTGCATACTTTTAATTTCTTGATTGAGACCAGTAAGGGTATTTTAGTAAAAAGGAGGAACCTGAGCATCATCAGAATTCTCAGGGGCTAAGCAACCCAACCCAAACAACAAATACTTTGAAAGAGAGGGGAGAGAGAGAGAGAGAGAGAGAGAGAGAGAGAGAGCAGGAAGGAGAAGATCACCACTGCTTGATCTCCCTTTCAGATATCGGCTTCTGATTTTTATTTTTTGGAAAAATTTTCTATCCTATTAATCCAAAACCCTAATCTGTTTTAAACTCTCTCTGTAATTCTGATAATTTTATTCCAGTTTTACCCTTGTTGTTTTTGATCATCATCAACAACACGTTGTCAGAATCCAGAAACCCTAGGTTTTTCCTTCATTTCTTATCAGACATGGCTAGCACAGCTAATGCTAACCTAATGAATACCTCGATAACATCAACTGCAACTCAATCATCCGCTAGTCACTCACCTAGCAAGCGTGGTTCAAGAATAATGGCTTCTTCTTCACCGTGGACTAATGTTGTGCGTGGTGGCGAATCCGACGCGATCGCTACTCCTTCTCCGATGGCTGCTGCCACCAACACTTCTGTGCTTAATGAGCAACCCGTGGCTTTGGTGGCTTCTTCCTCTTCTTCCTCATTGGTGGCGGATGATGAGACTTCTGATAATGGGGGCGGGTCTAATGGCAATGCAGGTAAAAGGCCTGCTTGGAATAAGCCTTCAAACGGAGCTGTGGAGGCTGGGCCTGTGATGGGAGCTATTTCCTGGCCTGCTTTATCGGAGTCCGCTAGGGCTTCTGGGAAGCCATCTCAAGATTCGTCAAAAGGTTCATCTGATGGATCATCCTCTCTTCCTGTTCCACAGGTTTGATAACTTGAATTTAATTTGATTTATTTGGCTTTGGTGAGCAAAGTTTGCTATAAAGTTTATATCTGATTTGGTTTGGCTACTAACGAAACACTATATTGGTTTTTATTCACCTGTCTATTTGGATTTGAAGTTACGCTGAGAATTGTAGTTGCATTCGTACAAGCTAAAGCCATGAAGATGCAATTTTTAAATTGATAATAGAATGCTTGCTTGTTGGTTAAAGAAAGACAAATATGCTCTGGAGTCTCTTTTGGATGCGTTTTCTCTTAATTACTGATAGTAAAATGCTTATGGGTGTTTTTCTATTTTCTGTTCCCTTCTGGTGCTTATGTTCCATGTATGTTCTACAGGGAGCTGGAAGTGCATCATCATCTTCTCAGAAACAAGCTAGCCATAACGCTAATCCTAATTCAACTCCAAACCATACAATGCCAGCACGGCAGAGATCAATTAAGCGCAATGCTGGTAGTTCATCTTCTAATAGTGGCACTCCTCAGCCAACAGGATCTCAGTCCCAGATAGGGGAAGTGCATTTGAATAACCCTTCTCCCAGGGACCATGCACAGAGGAACTCACAATCCCGCAATGCTAATGATCACCCACAGCAACAGCGCAATTCATTTAGGCGCAATGGTGGGCCACATCTGCGTGATGGTTCTCACCATCACAATTATGGGGGCAGGCGTGACCAAGACCGTACAAATCAAGATTGGAATGCTCATCGAAATTTAAATGGTAGAGATGCTCAAATGCAGTCACAGAGAGTTGTCCCAAGGTTTATGAGGCATGCACCATCTCCACCTTCTGGTGCCCCATTCATTGGACCACCACCAATGCGTGCTTTTGGAAACCCCATGGGGTTCCATGGTAAGCCTATTTATATTCAGTTCTCTTGTTGGTTATATGTGGGTTTGCTCTAATGTCCTTATTTATTTGGTAGAATTGGGACCTCATATGTATTATGTTGCTGGTCCACCTCCTGATCCTCTCAGAGCCTTGCCTTTTGTTGCACCAATGCCTCCTCATGCACTGTATTTTCCTGCTCCAGATCACCAGTTGCATACCAAGATAGTGAATCAGATAGATTATTACTTCAGGTGACCTTTCCACATTTTATTTCTTTCTGTAGATTCAATAAAGCTTATTTCAAAGTTTATTGGGAAGTTAACATAAGTTCCACCTCATTTATTGCAGTAATGAAAATTTAATTAAAGACACATTCTTGCGACAGAACATGGATGATCAGGGTTGGGTACCTATTAAATTAATAGCAGGCTTCAACAAAGTGAGTTCTTTGTGGTACTTGAGTGTTTGTTGTTTATTTGATAGTGATATGTGATTCGTTGCTCATGGTTATTGCATGTTTATTGTCTAATGTACATGATAAAGTATCTGATTCATTCACATGAAGTTTGCAAAATAGTGTCTAAAATTTTGTTTATGAATTGTTTTACGCTACCTGATTCCATCTCTTGTCCTTGTGTAATTTTGCATTGCTTTTTTGAGCATAAATGTGTTTGTTATCAGACATTCCTAGGTGAGCTTTATTGGATTAGCCTTATGAAGTATGAACTTCCTTAAGCTTTTGAATGGCATTCTTTCTGATGTCTATGCTGTCTGGATAGTACATTATCCTTTTCATTTTGCAATTTCATTTGACTGCACATGTATGGTAGAAAACTAGTCGATTATGTACTCTTCACCTATGTTACTCAGACACGGATATGGGTACGGACACGAACACTAGGAAACGAGATTTATAAAAAGTATAGGACACAGGCATGCGGGGGAAACGTGTAAATATTAAAAATATAGGGGTAAATTTATAAATAAATAAATACAAAAAATATAATTACAAGTTACTATTTTTATATGAATTAAATAAAAATGACATACAATCAAATATATTAAGCAATGATTGATATCACATATAGATTTTGGTTTTATAGAAGAAAAAAATATGTTTTTAACTTAAATAAATATGTTTTTAATTTTTTGAAAATTACAAAACGTACCCAGGCCGTTTCGTGTCGGTATCCGACGAATGTCGGTATTGGAAACGCGATACGCTATGTAGTTGAAGTGTCCGTGCTTCATAGCTTAGACACTTCATTTTTGAAGAAATACCTGTATCCTTTTGGTATGACACTGGTATGAGTATGAATTACGTACCGGATCCTCCACTTTAAAAGTGGGTACTCCTGATTTTTCCTAACATTATACCTGCAGTTTGCTATTGAATTTTATCATATAGTTGTTCCATGTAAATATGAGCAAAGCCTTTGTTCAACAAAATTTACTTGAATATGAAATTACATAAAAAAGAATTGATAAAATTCAAGGAGATCAAGAAGAGTTTGTATCAAATTTAGAACCCTCTCAAGATAAAGGCCCTATAATCCTTTTAAAATATTTACTTTTTTATATATAGATGTATCTTTGTACCTGTACCCTAATTTTGGGTACCTTTTAGCTGTACCCATGTACCCAAATTTTAGAAACAAGGAGTCGGACCTTTAGGTATGTATCCGTGTCGGGTACCCGTGCCCGTGTCCAAGTGGCATAGCTCTTCACATATTCTTCTTTTTGGTTCTGTAATCAATTTATTAATTTCTCTGGAACAGTCTGCTACCCCCTGCCATCAGAACTTGGTCTTTGAGGAACTTCATATTTTTTATGCTTAGTACAGTGGGGGAAATGCCTTAACAAAATTTATCAAACATTGATAATAGTGAAATGTAATTTTACATAGGATGATTTTCTGTATCCTATGATTGTAAATGTCACTATTAGAATATTACCTTCTAGTGTGATTTATAATATGCCGTGAGCCTGATGTATATATATTAATATTAGTGATAGTTAATGCATTTAAATTCATCTCATGGAGAACACCAAATGTACCTTGAATGAGAGCACCATTGTAGCATTTGAATAAACAATCATATTGATTAATGATATATGTGTGTGTTACTTAAAAATAGTGGGAACCCGAAGAAAAGGGAAAAAGATGTAGAGGAGTGAGATAAAAAAAATTTTATTTTGGGAGAGCTATTAACTTTTTGTCTTGTTGTGTCGGCTAGCTTGGGAAAAACCTTCTAGATAGTTTACTGATTACTTGTTCTGTTTTAGGATTAATCTATAAGCAACTCCTTTTCTAGTGTGTTTCAATTGGTTGATTTACTGAAGATTCATGTTGAAGTAAGATGTGAAAGTGGAATCTCCATCAGCGTACTACCAATATTGTTGCTTGTGAATTGTGTTGTTAGTTTGACCTATAGTTTATGAATATTTGTTTATAACTATAATCTCAATGTTCGTAATCTTGAGAATCTTTAAAAAATTTTGGTTACCTGCCTCTTTGTTCTGTTACTGCATCAACTAAAAGATTTTTATTTTTTTTTTGTCAAGTTTATATCTAAGCAGCTTTCAAAATTCTATTAAATTTGACATTCATTTTTTTCCTTTTTGAGATAATATGACATTCAAATTTGATGTGTTTAATTTGCATGTACGAGCTTTGATTAAAGCTGCACAAGATAATGTATATGGAACCTACCAAATGAGAAAAGACATATTTCCTAAGTAGTCGATTGGTGATGACATGTTCAGAACATCAAAATACCTTGTTAAAATTGGCACCTGAATATTGAGTGGAATAGACTTTTGAGTAACTTTAAACTTGATAGAGTGTTCTGCATCTCCTGGTGCTTGACAAAGTATGTGAGGACTGAATATTATTTGGGTATCAATTGTTCTCATTTTGCTTCTAAGGCTCCAAAGATCTTAAGCCATTGAATGAAGTTTTTTGGCCTAGGTATCCCTCTGGCTTTGTATATTCTATAGGTGTTTGCAGTTTTTGCATCTTCATCATGAGCATATTCATACATCTATATTATGAGATCTCGAATAACAGCAATCTAGGCTTGCTGTGTGGTTATAAATTATGGTCTTTTAAATTATTTTTACTGTTAAGCATGGTATAGCCTACCTCTGTCAGGGTAACTTGCATGGTATAGACCTGCATTGGTGATTTGTGCTTGAATTCTATAAGATATCATACCAATAATTGATTAAGCTGCAATAATGTTATCTGCTTCTTTTCCACTATTTTTTATATGCACGCACATAAAATCATCTGTCTATACATACATTCAAAGGATAAAGCTTGCAATGTCATTGACTGGACTAGTTGCAGTTGTATTCTGTTGTATTGGGAAAATAATTATCCTACTACTCTTAGTCTACTTTGTTAAAGAAAATTCAAAAGAAAGTGTCATAATACTGTTAGACTTGAGCAGACTTGCACTCAAAATCTGTATAGTTTTGATCCTTAAGTAGATAAAAACAGAAACATATCTAAATACATGGTTCTTGACTCTTTCAAGTTTTGCCCCTTTTTCTCACCAACTCAATTTAGGTTGGTTGTAGAAGTCCTGGTGTTCAACTTCTGCTAGAGCAATTCTTTTTCTATGTGATTGATGATTAATGCATGGATAATGCCTTTCTATAACTTATCTTTCAGGTCTCTCATTTGACTGACAATATTCAGCTTATATTGGATGCTATGAGAAGTTCAACTGTTGTGGAAGTACAGGTATACTTTTTAAAACTTGCTTGAGGTTGTCCATTATTTCTAAAGGTTTCTAATGTGGAATGATGTTTTGATGGTTTCCATCCAATTCCAAATTAAACATAATCAAAGGCTCAGGTTGTGATTGAGCCTTGAATGAGTTGCTGGTTTAGTTATTTTGCATCTGAGACTCTTCCCTTCCCCCTCCGAAAAAGGAAAAAGGAAAGGAAGAGCTCTCTTGGGTAACACTGTAAATAATTATTATACATAAGATGTTTTATGTGATCTTATAATGTGTTATCATTCACATCCTTTTTATTTTAAGTTACCTTGAAAATGTTTCTTAGGGTGACAAGGTAAGGAAGCGAAATGATTGGATGAGATGGGTAATGCCACCTTCTGTTCAGTTTCCAAGCGTTTCAGGTCCTCCTTCCCTTGGGAGGCCCAGTCATGATATGCTGGCGGCTCATGTCCAGAGTATTTCATTGGAGGAGAAGAATCAGGCTGATTTGCATAACGAGGCATTTCTTGGTCGATCCTCATTTGGGAACTTGAATAGCCAGTCACAGGTATCTAATGCTGAAGGAACTGGCCAAGTTGGCGTAGGAGTTTCTGATTCATCTGCTTCAGCTTCAGCAAGAAATTCGAGTAAGTAAAATGTGTGCTATTGCACATTTTACCTGAACCTTTGGAGTAAAGTGGGGGTTGAGGGCTTTTTGATTACACTGGTGAATATCTTGCGTTTTCTTGATGGTAGTGGTCTTGCCTTGACACAATGAAACATGATTTTTCGTGGGGCATTTAGAATGACACTTAGAAGGATTATGAAAGAAAACAACTCCAAAAAACAGATAAAAAAACTTAAAGTGAAAAATCAAAAAAGAAAAAGAAAAGAAAAAAAAAAGGAAAGAAAATAAAGACATTCATGACTAGAGCCTGGTAGCGTGAGCTTGTTGGGATGTATGCATGGTTGTTGTGGGGGTTCTCGCGTTTTTTATCCCTTAATTATCTGTGGTGACCTTTTGATGTTGTTATTGGGGAATTTTGGTTTTACTTCCCCTTGGTGCCCCTCAGCTGGTTTTTAAAAATCTTTGGGGTCAGATTACCTTCAACTCTAGGAGGAAACATATAATTTATGAGAGACGGAACAAAGAAAATGGTTGGCTTTATTTCTGCATATTACAAGGGAAGAGAGGAGGGTGGCTTTTATGGGATTCTGCAGCTCATGCTTCTATTGTTGCTCAATATTTTTGTCACATGATCTGGTGGTTTAGGCTTTCTCATTTTGTTCACATATCATGTTTAGAATTACTTTTATATGTATACATTCTTCAAACCTTTTGAAGATTTCACTGCATAAAATGGTCCTCACTGAGAGAAACCATCTAACAGTCCAGTTTTAGGACTGGATGTGGTTGGCGTTATACATTAATTTAAGACTTGGAGATATTGTGGAATTTGAGTTTTTCCAAATTATTTGATTCTATTATTTATTAGTTTGCTGACTAATTAATAAAGAATTGGACAAGAATGGAAATGGAAGTCAAAGATATTTTGCTGCATGTTTATGATTGTTTGTCTTGTGATATTTGTGCAAGTCCAGTGTCATATGTCATAGTCTAGTGTCATGTGCTAGTCTAGGAATTATAGATTATTATCCTCAATAATTTTCTATAGATAAAAGTTCTCAATGCCTTTGTGATATATACTCTTATTAGGATTTTGCATAGCAGCAAGGTTTGCACTGTAATTATGATTTTTTTTTTTCTATTGAAAGAAAGGCTCTGCTTTTGGTAATACTATTGATAGTGTAGCAGAATTGTGTATTTCTTTGATCTTGCGTTACTCCTGTAGAGAATTAGGACTTGGAGCAGACTGTTTTTCATTTCTTTGAAGAATAATCTAATTTAGGAAGAAGCTAAACGAAAGTTATGTTGTATGATGGGGGAATTTTGCTTCCGCACTGAATAGCAATTTTGATTAGCATAGCGTAAATAAGCCTCTTCTCAGCCCTGGAGATTTTTGCATATCAGCTTCACAACATCCAATTGCATCATTTTTTATTTTTTTCAATTAAGTTTTTATTCAAATTGCTGTTATTCATCAATTTTGTTTTATTTACTCTTTTAACTATCAAATTTAGTTCCTATTAGTGAAATAGGACATTTAATTAATGATAGTTAAAAGAGTCAATTGCATTAAATGAAGAAGAGATCTTCATTCATTTATGAGCGAACACAAAATAACCCCAAAGTACATATAACTTTAATGTATAACACTAATATACCCTTTTTTATTATTTCTAGTTATGTAGTTTAATTTGGACTTTGGAGTACGTTTGCATTTTATTTTTGGAGAAATATTATTCTCAACTTCAAGGCTTACCTTCTTTTAAAAAAAAAAAAAAAACTTGTAGACTTACCTCTATCACTTAGAAAAAAGCAAAAGCAGTCTAGATATAGGGCTTATTGTTTTGTCTGTTCTTTTCCAAGTTTTCTTGCTACAAATCAGTCACGGTTCTAAACGAAAAAGGCTGCAGCATCTTAGGTATATGTAAACTAGTTGAAAACCAACAAGACAACAAAATAATGAGTTGCACAAAAGCTTTCGAACGCTTAGCATGAAATTGGTTAAATTTCTACCAATTACCTAGAAAATGCCCAAAATCAAGAAACCCATTTGGATATCATTCAAATGGGTCAATTCAAGGGATTTGTTGTTGTCCTTTTCTTGCTATCTTCCTCACTGATCATAATTGACATGCCAACAACTGCTCAACCAGCCAATCTCTTGATTTAATCTTTATCTTGTTCTCTTAAACTACGAGCTTTACTTACAGCAGTTTGTGTATGTATACAGATGTCCAATGGCTATTACTAGTCAAAACTCGTAACCCTATTCTATCCACTGGGTTATGCAACTGAAAGGAACAAGGCTTTAGCCATTAGCTTCATCGATCATCATAATCATCGTCACCAAAAAGTGTAAAAACAAAAATCTTTGCTTATTTATCTCTAATCTAAGACTAGGTACTTATAAGTCTCCAATCTACAAACTACTCTTTATGAAAATGAAAGAAACTATTCAAGATTATGGCTTAATTGACAATAGAAGTTGAATTTATTAGAAATAATTCTAGGCTTAGAACTCACTAAACACATTTTTAGAAAAAAATTAGTTTTTTTTTTTTTAAAAAAGAGAAAAAATTTTTTATAGAAAAGGGAAGTGCGGCCATTCCAATTCATCCCATTCACTCATACTGAACCTTTATTTATGATAGATATGTTGTTGTAAAATGAGAAATTTTAACTGTAATTATCTAATATTAATACTTAATTTTTCACTTATAACCATAAACCATACTTAACCAAATTATCAGTCAAATAATAAACTAAAAAAAATTTATTCATATCAATTGATTTGAAAAATAGCCGAAATGTTAGATAATTCCCTTAAAATTTGACTGAGATTAAAATAATCCAAACAAATTATCAATTTGAATAATGAATGTTAAGAATACTCTTTATTTTTAAATATTTTTTACTCATTTTCTGATTGATGAATGACAAACGACCATTTGGAAAATGTTTGAAAATAAAGAGTTTCTTAATTAATTATTCTTATGAATGTGAAATAATGCAATTTGTGTGGATTGAGGAAGTTGAAGAAGAAGCCAAGTCATGGCAAAAAAAAAAAAAAAAAGAAGAAGAGAAGCAATGAAAGGTGAGTGCATGTGATCAAACTTAAAGGCTAGGGTTAGATTGGTGAGTGAAAGGAGACGATAGGTGTCAGGACAGGGTTTTCTTGATCACCAACAAACTTAGGGTGATAATGATAATGGTGGAAGAAACAGCCTTTGCTTATTAGTGGTGGGTGGGTGGGGGCCTCCCTCCTGTAAATATTTCCCAATTTTTTGTTTTTATTTTTTCTTCTGAAAGAAAAGAGGAATTCTAATATGAAAGATAGTTCAGTGTCTGTGTGGATAAGTGATAAACAGTCACTTGTCTATTCTGTGCTTTGCAAAATCTTTCTTTTCCTTTTGAGTTCACTTTAAATTTGTTAGGCATTAGTTTGGATTTAATAATTTTATTCAGTTTTCATAAAAAATGATTGTAATTTATGTTCCATTAAATTCTTTAAATATATTTATAAAGTATTTTCTCTTTCTAATAATAATAATTATTATTATATTCAGTGAATCTATATATTTGTAGCTGAACTATAATTTATTTATTTTTCAGTATGAAAATTGTTTTTTTTTTTCTTTTTTTCCACCTTCTCCATGATGGGGTTATGAATAATTATTTACCTTTAGAATCAAAACAATTGAAAATAATTAGAGCAAATTACTAAAATTGTCAAGGAGATTTTAATTAGTGTATATATATATATAAGATTAACAAATAACTATATCATTGATGCAATTCAATAGTTAGGACAAAGCTATTTTTTATTATTCTTACATTATAAATTTATTTTTGGTACAATAGAGTACTTAAATTTGCTTACGATATTCTAGTAATTAAGGATCATCTTATTATAATAAGTTTTTTTAATTTATTATTATTTTTGGTCATTCGGTATTGAATAAAATATTTCATACAAATATTAAATGAGGTATGATTAGGAATTATGGGGCGTCATGAAATAATAATAATAATAATAATAATAATAATAATAATAATAATAATAATAATAATAATAATAATTGAGACTGATGTACATTGCATATCTATTTCGCCAAACCACCTTTATCGACGAAAACACACCTTCACTGATGCAGAGCTCATACTTTTTTAGCACGCTATAGGGACGGATTATTCCGTCGCAAAATAGGCTTATAATAATTCAAATCATAAAATACTCATTTAACAGTTGATATATACATATAATAAAGAAAATTTTACAAAAATGAAAAAAACAGGTAAATATTTATAAAAATATTACCCCTCAAAGTTATTTTTAAAAATTCACCTACACAAATTTTTTTTCAAAAATATTGAAAATCAAGATTTACCAAAAATTTATTTGAAAATTAATAAAAATTAAAATTATAAAAGTTTTATCAAAGATTTATTTAAGATTTATTTAAGTTATATCAAATATTTACCAGAAAATAAATAAAAATTGAAATTATACAAGATTTATCTAATATTTACCAAAAAATTACTCAAAATTAGCCTAATACATACTCAAAATTTACCAAAAATTTATTACAAAATTAATCAGAATTGAATTTACAAAAAATTTATCAAATATTTACTCAATATTTACTTAAGTTATATCAAATATTTATAAGAAAATTAGTAAAAGTTGAAATTATACAAGATTTATCAAAAATTTATTTAAAGTTTACTCAAATTATATCTAATGTTTATAAGAAAATTAATGAAAATTGAAATTACATAAGATTTATTCAAGATTTACTCGAGTTTTACCCAATATTTACCAAAAAATTAATGAAAATTAAAATTACAAAAAGTTTATCTAAGACATATTCCAATGTTTGCCCGATATTTACTTAAGATTTATTACAAAATTAATAAAAATTGAAGTTACATAATATTTACCCAATATTTATTCGAGATTTACCCAAAATTGGCCTAAGTTTTATCCAAAGTTTACAAAAAGTTTACTACAAAATTAATGAAAATTGAATTTACAAAATGTTTATCAAAAATTTACCCAATATTTACTTAAGTTATACCAAATATTTACAAATAAATTAATAAAAGTTGAAATTACACAAAATTTATTAAAAATTTACTTAAGATTTACTCAAGTTATACCCAATGTTTACAAGAAAATTAATGAAAATTGAAATTATATAAGATTTACTCAAGATTTATCAAGGTTTACTTAAAGTTTACCTGAGATTTACCCAATATTTACCAAAAAAATTAATGAAAATTAAAGTTACGAAAAGTTTATCTAAGACTTATTCCAATGTTTACTTGATGTTTATTTAAGATTTATTACAAAATTAATGAAAGTTGAAATTACATAAAGTTTACTCAAAATTTATACAAGATTTGCCCAATATTTATCCAAAGTTCATCAGAGATTTATTCAAAATTTATTATAAAATTAATGAAAATTGAAATAAAATTTATTCAAGTTATACCCATAATTTATCCAATATTTATAAGAAAATTTATCAAAGTTGAAGTTGTGTAAGTTTTATTTAAGATTTATCTAATATTTACCCAATGTTTATCCATAGTTTATTCAATATCAAGTCAATCTCTCAATTAAAAATTACCAAAAATTTACCAAAGTAAAATACCTTAATTACGTTAATTAAATATAAGTTTATATATATTTTTTGTAATTAAGGTTTGTCTAAAGTTTACTTTGGTAATTAAGTTAATTAAATTCAATTTTACATATTTTTTTCTAATTAAGTTAATTAAGCTATGATTAAAAATAAATAAATATATGCATAAAAATTAATAGTAGTAATGCAAGTTAATAAAATTATTAATTTATGTTTAAAATGTGAAAATGATTGTTTGCTGTTTTAATTAAATAAAAAATATGTTAAATACATAAAAAAAATTTAATATTAAAAAAAGGATTAAAAATATATAATTTTTGCCGATATAATTAAAAAAAAATTTCCATTTTTTAGTAAAATATGTAAATTTTTTTTATAATAAATAGCTCAAATTATATATATATCCATAAAAAAAAAAAAAATCGGACCCATATAAATTAATCAAATTATATTGGTATGAATAATGAAGAGAAGGAAAATGAAGGAGGGGGTGGGGTAAGGGAAAGATGGCTAGGTTGGGTATTAAAGAGAGAGTGAGTCATCCAGTAGGACGTACGTATGGCCTCCCGGTCAAGAGATGAATCTTTTTTCATTCTAAGGTTTGATAGACATGGTGCTATCTTGTTTTGTTATGCCTCACTTCTTCTTCGGCTTTTGGGAGTTGGGTTTTTGGCCTTTAGTCTTCCTATTTATTATTTCCAAATCTATCCCTCCAAGAGAATGAATTATATAGATGATATTCTAATTATTTGATTCTTAATAATTAAGTATTTATTTGTAATAAAAAAAATTTTAAATTTTAATTTTGTCACATAGAACTATCTGCCATCAAAATTTATTAAACTATTAAAGGAAATGCTAAAATGGATTTTTCACATCAACAAAAAAAAAAAAGTTTAATATGTAAATATCACGTGTATAATATGGGTCATATAAAAAAATTTCACATTTCTCATCACTTTTTTATATTTTTTTTCATTTTCTCTCAAACCAAATACAATGAAACATTCTGTTAAATGATGAAAATTTTTTGTATAATTTATTTTGTATATGTGACATTTATATGTAGAAATTTTTTACTGGTGTGGAAAGTTTATGTCAGTATTTCGTTAAATAGTTTAATAAATTTTAAATATAGGTACTTTTATTGTTACAAATAATAGTTTATATATTAGATTGTTACGAGTTAGATAATTAGAATACTGTCGGTGTAATTTATCCATCCATAAAAGCTTGTCTAGATTTTTTTTTTTGTCTATCCTATGGGTGTAGTCGAATAGTGTCATATTCAAACTTGACTCTATTAAAATACTTAAAACTTGAACTCTACTCGAATTTGATCGAGTTTCTTTTTAATTATTCAAAACGCAACTTGAAAAATAATTAAGGTGCTCGATCTTAACTAAACAAAGCTCAATTCAACTAAAATAAATAAATAAATAGTATGCTCGGATCAACTCAATTCAAACTGAAGAATAAAATCTAAGATTTTTAGATTATTTAAATATTAAAGATATAAATATAATTTAATAAATAATAAAAAAATCGAGTTTAGTTGAAATTATAAGTCTTATGAATTGCAGGTATTATGATATTCAAACTTGATTCAATTAACTAGAGTTCGATTCGACTAATTTTATATAGAGTAGGTTTCCTATAAAGATTTAAATTATTAAATGAAAGACATAATTATTACATGAAAATTTTGATGTGATTGTGTATATTTACAATTTAAGAAGCCTTTATTAATTAGTCACGAATATCTGAAATCCTTCTACAACTGAGAATCAAAATCCTTATATCTATAAGAAAAGAATCATATTTATTTAGCATCACTATAACATTCAAAATAAGTTATTAACCTTTTTTCTAAAAATAGCTGCACTCTAACAGAGGAATTGAATTATAATTTACAAAACATTTTCTTTTAAAATATGAAATCAATTTTTGATTTTTTTTTTAAACAAAGAAGATGGGTATTCATGCTGAGTAGAACTTTGAAAGACAACAAAATACTTTTTTAAAAAATTTTAATCCAGAGTTTGAATTTAAAACTTTTTATTAAACCGGAAAAGTTTTGTACCAACTTTTCTACACCATTTTTGCTACTGTCCTTTTTGACCTTTGATATAATACTATTATTTCTTTTATTCGGGTAAATTATATCAATGATATTCTAATTATGTAAATCGTAACTATTCAATATATCAAATATTATTTATAATACAAAAATACCTCAAATTTTATTTTGTAACTAAATGATACTTCCGTATTTAGCTGGATATTAGTTTTTGTTTAAGTTTATCTGATATAGATATTTCATGTCATAATTCTGTTAGGGAGACTAAGGAGGTATTTAAAATTGCTGTTGAGTATCTCAAAAGCAGATTTTGAATTTTTTTATTTATTTAATTTTTTTATAATTTATACACTTCTACCAAAAATATTTTTTAAAATTCAAAATAAAAATAAAAATATAAAATATGTTCCAAAATGTGCTTTTCTGAAACTCAATGTCAATTAGATCCTTATTAAATTGACTGTTTTTTAAATTTTTTATGAACTGTTTTTTTCAAATAAACTTCTAAAAAAAATATTTATTTTTGTTTTTATTCAAAAAAAGTTTTCAAAACTCAATAATAAGTTAAAAATATAATTGTTTTTTGAAAAATATTTTTTCCAAATGTAATGTCAAACAGACCTAATAGTTGAAGACGAAAGTACTATTTAATTACAAAATAAAAATTAAGACATTTTTATATTATAAATAATCTTTAAAATATTAAATTATTACCATTTATATAATTGATGCATAGTGAATATAATTTACCCCTTTTATTCTTGTGCCCGCAATACCCATTAATTAATTTTTTTTTACCAAAATCTAATTATAAACAAATATATTTAAGTCCTTAATTAATTCTTAAGAATTTGCGTCAAATTCCGCTCTTGTTCTAAAAAACAAAATTTATTATTAAATGGAAATTTTGAATACAGTAGTGAAGCAGTATAAAATAATATTTGGAAAAGGTTGATAGCAATATTTGACTATCTTTTCACAAAAATCCACATTCATTACACTTTCCCATGATTTCGGAACGATGACGAAGACAAACACAACGAAATCTCAACTTTGCTCATGCTGACTGAATTTTATGAACAAAATTCATCTACATGCAATTTTTTTTTGGTTTCAAAATAAAATTAATTTTGTATTCAGTATGAATGGGTAAAATTTATGAAAAATATCGATCGATATGTATATGAGAATGAATTATAGAAATTTGCTTTAATTAGAGACATAAACAAAGGCGATGATAATTTTGTAAGCGAGAATGAGATCTCAATTCCAGCAGCAATAATTTCATTAGATATCTCTCTCCTCTTTTTTTCCGATCCAGTTCTTCCACTGCTGTAAATTTCAATTAGATTGATATGATATACTTTTTTTTTTTTTTAAGCACCCTCCTAACATGAATATAAAAATTCAATTAAAAAAAGATATTCTTAAAAAATATCCTTCGAGAATTTGCTGCTAGGTGACAAATTAGCGAATGACAAATCATTGTCATCGACCAATTATGTCTATTCATTTTCATCGCAAAGTTGCATGGCCACGTATTTTTGTCGCGACTCTAAATATCATTTCCCCACCTAAATTAATAAAATGGCGAGGGAATTTACTAATTAAGAAACAAACTGTTTTTCTCAAAGGGTCTAATTCATATTTTAGTATTTTCTTTTTTTTTTTTATACATAATTTCGAATTCGAGACTGATATATCGTTAGAACATAGTATCCAGGGCAGCAATAACCTTTTTTTTTTTTTTTTTTCGGTTGATGTCGTTCGCATGTCCAGTAAAGCTCAAAATTAAATTTAATTGAGAAATATAAAATCATAAAATTGAGAATGAAAATATTTTTTTTAAATAGGAAAATGAAATCTTCCTTTTTTTTCCCCTAAATAAAACAAGTTGAAAAATGATACCAAGTTGGAACATAGGACTCTTTCATGAGGTGATTCCCAGAACTTTGCAGGAATTCATGATTGCCAAATTGAAAATTTTTTTGGACAAAATTACATTTGACCCTCTACTCTTTCTATCTCATGAAGCTTATTGCACGTGACTGAAAAATGCCAAAATAATGCAAGCAAAACTCGATAGTGAGAGATTATTACATTAGCACAAAACACAAGTGTCCTATATGTTGTGTTTGTGTCGAAGGGACCTTCTTTTCTAAAACTATAGTTTCTTTTCAAAAACTGTGGCCTGTTTATCTATTACGCGGGGAAATTTTTAGGTAGGTTTGTCATCAAAATCCAAGAACCGATTTTCATTCTCTCTCCCTCATCTCTGTCAGGTACGCTTAAGTCAAGGGTCAGAGTCACCGAAACACAGCACCAAAAAAAGCTTTAAAGAGAGCTAACAACACACACCAAGAATCTCTCTTATTCAGATTCTCCTATCCTCTTATCTTTTCCTTGTCTAATGTTGTCATCCACGAGTGGTGAAGAAGAAGAAGAAACCCCCTTCTGCTCCAACAATCACAGACCCAAAAATCTCTGCAGGATTTCTTCGTCTTCTTCTTCTTCTTCTCCTCCATTTTCAGCTATCGACTATACTTGTATACACCACCAAATCAGCAATACCAACAAGCCTAGAACCATGGAAGAAGTGTGGAAAGATATTAATCTTGCTTCACTCAATGGTGATCATTCTTCTGCTGATCAAAATCCTTCTCTTACACCTGCTCTCCATAGTCCTCCTCCTCCTTATCATTATCATCATCATTCTAACTCTGATTTCATCCTTCAAGATTTCTTTTCTAGACCATTTCGTAGAGATCCACCCACTAGAATTCTATCTTCTGCTATTACTACTACTACTACTTCTGCAAGAAGTACTAGTAAGAGTCATGGTGATCATAATAACAATACTGATGGGTCTTTAGCTCCTGCAACTATTCTCAGCTTGAATTCTGGTGCTCCTGGATTTGATTTTCTTGGTAACTCTGAAGATCTTGTTATCGATGGTTCCCATTTGCAGAGCCATAACTCTACTTCAAATGCTTTTTCTTTTATTACTTCTTTTGATGGGTTGGATTCTTCTTCTGGGTTAGCTTCTTTAGGGAAGCGAAGGGCTCAAGATTCTGATCACAGTTCTCCCCGTGATCGCCGCCATAAACGCATGATCAAGAACAGAGAATCTGCTGCCCGATCGAGAGCTAGAAAGCAGGAATTCATCTCTCTGATCTTCTTTTTCCTATATATGCTGATTTCTTTTTTAATCTTCTTCAGTCGAACCTTTTCCACTATTGCAGGCTTATACTCATCAATTAGAGGTTGCAATTGATCAGCTTAATGCAGAGAACGCAAGACTCAAGAGAGAACAAGAAGAGGTAATTTATAATTGAAATTCGAACCAAAAAAGAAAGAATGAAAAGTTGTAACAATTGACAATAATTTTTTTTTTACCGTATTTGATTTGTCTAAATTCGAATTAAAAAAATCTAAATTAATAATTAATTAGTTTTGATTTAATAATATTGATTTAAGGTAAAAAAAAAACTAAATTAATGAAAAAGTTATTATATAAAATATTTTATTCAATATATAACAGCCAAGCAGAAAATTTTTTCAATTTGGTTCATATGTATGTTTTTTTTTTTTTGGGGTAGATAGATATGGTATGTTTGACGTTATTTGTGTATAATTGTATGGGCAGTTACACTTGGCTGCAGCCTATCAACTTCCTGGAAAGCACACACTTCACCGAACTTCAACGGCTCCATTTTGAGAAGTAAGCAAGTGCTTTCTTTGAAAAAAAGTTTCTCCATTTGTCGACTTTCTTCAACTTAATATAGATTTAGAAAGAAAAAGATTTGTTTACACCAAAAAAGAAAAAAGAAAGAAAAAGATTTATGGGTTTTTGATGTTTTCTTGATATCTAAATCAAGAACATGTTTGCAGGAAAAATGGAAGTGATTTTTGCGACATCAAGACCTTTGGGTGGTGGGTCTTAATTTATTGGCTATGGAAAATGTGGGGGAGAAGAAAGAGAGAGAAGACCAATTATTCCAAGAAGAAAAGAAAAAAAGAAGAAAGATGGGACATTTTGTTCTTTAAAACTAGCTATCAATTTCATAATTTATGATTTCTTTTTCTATTTTGCTACATTCTTTTATCTGTTTTTGCTGTCAATATTGCTACTACCTGCCACTAACAACTAATCTCTCCCTTTATTATTTAAAAAAATTACTATTTACTTTTAATACCTATCAGAAATTTAAAGAAAATATAATATTTATTTTATATAATATAATATATTAGTATTTTTTAAAAATTTGAAAAAATATAAAATATTTAGTAAAAATTAATATTTTTTTCTAGATATTAGTCTAGTAAATTAAATTTATAAGAATACTAATATAATATGATAAAATTTTAAAAATGAATAGTATAATTTTTAAATTTTGGAGATATTAGTATATTATGTCAATTAGTCTACTAAATTAAATTTATAGAGATATTAGTACAATAAATTAAAATTTTAGTAGTACTAATATATTATATCAAATTAAAAAAATAAATTATATATTTTTTAAATTTTATACATTAAATTAGAAATTGTGAGTTTTTCTTGTTATGCTATTATCCATTGTTATTATCCATTGTTAAGAATTGTAGCAGAAAATTTTGAATTTTTGAATTTTTTTGATTAATTTTTTATATTTTTAGTAAAATTTTTTATTTTTAAATTTAAGCATATCTGTTTTCAAAATTAAAAAAATTAAAAATATAATTTTATTTTTGTAAAATCCCTTTTTCCAAAGGGGCCCACAGTAATTGATTTTCTATCTGGCGCACTTGCTCTTATTTTGTCGGGTTCCCAAATGCTTTGACTCCAACAATTAGTTAGCAGCTGTGCGAGTGTTCATATTATCAATATATAACTTCTCTTCTTACATTCGGTTTTTGCATTTTTTTTTTTTAATTTTTTTCGTTATGCATTTCGAATCCGAGATCGAGGAGCTCAGCTCTTTATGCGCGGATGGGCTATTGCCCTTCAGCCAATTTTTTTTTTTTTAATGTGCGATTTGTCTAAAAATTTGGAGTTGGTTGGATATCCTTTGGCGAAATTATTAGTAAAAGTATCACTATCTATTTAATTAAATAGTGATGCTAAATAGTGAATTCTAAGGTTGTATCACTAAAAATTTTATCTATATTTTTAAATATATTTTATTTCTGCCACTGATGTTAATTTTAATTTATAAATTCAATTATTATTTTAATATAATTAATTATATTAATTTTATACTTTATATTACAAAATTAAATTCATCAAACTAATTATATTTTTAATTTTTATATTAATAAATTTAAATTTTATAATAAATATATTTATTTTATTAAGTATAATTATACAATAAATTAATAATATTAATTATGCTTAATTAATTATATTAACCTATTTAAATAAATCAATAAATAATATTATTTATTAGTTTTAATTAAATTATTATTAAATATTAAATGTGGAACTCAAAATTTTTTTTTTAATCACTTAAAATTCTACCTCAGTTTACTAATATTCAAAATTTACAAAAATAAAAATCTATTCATATAATTGGTGTTATAAAGAATTTTACAATTGGGTATGCAAGCCAATAACGATGTTATAAGGATTGGTGCTTTACTGCACTAACATCAATCTTTAGACCATTTTCTTCTCACCAATTATAATTTATTAAATGCATGTTTGATTTGACCAGTAATGACCCATTTTTAACTTTCTAATAAATCAAAAATTTAAATTATTTTTCAATTTGTTTTTTAGAAAAAAAAAAATTAGTAGAGCTAGAAGCTAGCTACTGATTGTCGATGTTGGCTGTTGATAATTGACAATCACTGCTGAACTAAATAGACATTAATTTTTAAAAAGTTACTCGTTCCGTTTTATATTAGCACCGTGATTTTATTAGAATTAAAAAGTTATTAATTAGTATTAAATTTTAAAAAAAATAAATTGTATAAATTAAGTTATTCTTATTTTGAAAGACCAAAAATTTTAAATTTAATATAATACTAATAATTTTGAATTAATGAGTATAAGTTTAGAAAAAAATATTTACTTTTATTGATAATATAAAAGTGATAAATATATAGAATTTGAAATTTTTTGAAAAACAACAATTACTTTGAAACGGAACGAGTATTATTAAATTTAGAACGTGATCAAAATTAAAGATTTTGAGAAAAGAAATTGGAGGAATCTCTTTATAATTAATGGTATCATATTTTAGGCATTTTTTTTCCTTTGAATGAATGACAAAGGAATTCCCAATGGGCATCTTTAATTATTAGTAATATTCTCCTCCACGAGAATAATGGCATAATTCAGAATTTTACGTACAAACTTATGTCCGGTTGTGAAATCAGTTGCGGAGCTATATTTATTTAATAAAAAAATATTGAAAATTTAACAATTTTAGTAACTTAAGGTCTTGTTTCCGCCGCTGCGTGAAAAATAACTCTATGCTCACCCTTAATCTTACCTGCTTTTGTGAAATATCTACAAATGCATAGGTTATTTCAGGTTCTAGATTTTCTTCAAGAAAAAAAAAAAAATCATTGGATGATATGATGATAGACTTGAATTTGAATTTCATTAATGGAGTATTTATAGAAAATTTAATTTATGTATTTTTTTAATTGAACCGGACCGGACCAACTACCGATTCTCGATTAACCCAGTTCGATTGGCCGGTCTGATCCGGTTTTCAAAACATTCAACTTTACATGAACACGATCGCTCATAGTTTGATTGTTGCCGTGGCGTTGACCATAAAAAGCCTTTTCCTATTCTAATCATGGAACACAAACCTATAAAAACTAAAACTCCTGTCTCGTTTACCCATTCAACTTCACATGAACATGATCACTCATAGTTTGATTGTTGCCATGGCGTTGACCATAAAAAGCCTTTTTCCATTCTAATCATGAAACACAAACCTATAAAAACTAAAACTCCTGTCTCGTTTACCCATTCAAAACCAAAAACCTTGAGCGAGAAGAGACCACAATTCCAATGGCCGACCAAATTCCCCCGGAAATTATCACCGAAGTTCTCCTTCGAGCGGAAGTCCCGACTCTTCAGAACTGCAGGCTCGTCTCGAAACAATGGCGCTCCACAATAGATGACCCTTGTTTCATCAAACGCCACATCCATTACTCCATCAACTCCAACACCAATAATATCCTCTTCATCCAAGAAAAAGATGGCAGATTACACGAACTAGACTTCGATAATTTCGGTTCCCTTGAATTGTGTGATCGACCCAGTTGCCCTCGCTGCTGCTCCCATTCACTAGTTGGGTCGTGCAATGGATTGATTTGCATATGGAACGAACAGGACGAGGATTTACTCATAGTCAACCCATCACTCAGGAAACGGATATGGATGCCAGGTTTTCTTCCTGCTGGTGTTCAGTTTCCTTGGGGTCCTATCAAGGACGGACTCTGGATGCTCTCTTCAGGTTATGGTTTCGGTTATGATTGTGTTAGTGATGATTATAAGATTGTAAGACTTCTACAATTTCTTGGCTTTGATGGTTTTTTGAAATCAGATATGCTCGTTTGTTGTGTCAAAACAAAGGCTGTAACAATTGTTACAATGCCTTATGTTCTGTCTAGTGCTCATTGCATGGGTGTGCTTGCTGCTGGGGCTCTGCATTGGACAATGAGAAGATATGATAATCTGAATAGCCCGAATCTAATTGTGGGTTTTGATTTAGGAACCCATGAATCCCAAGAGGTGCCTCAACCTGATTATGTGAATGATTGGTTTATTATGGATATTGGGTTAATAGGAACATGCTTGTGTGTTTTGGCTAATTATTTGGGTGTGGGCATTGATGTCTGGGTGATGAAAGAATATGGAGTTAAGGAATCTTGGACTAAGCTGTTTAATGTTCCACCAAACGTGTTGTTTTGTGAATCTATTAGACCTTTGGGGTTTTGGAAGATGGGATCAGAGATTTTGTTGGAATTGGATCGAGAGAGACTTGTTTGGTATGATACAAAGAAGAGAATAGCTCGTAATGTTTTGATTACTGGATTGCAGAATTGGAAATTCGAAAGTATCATTTGTTTGAGATCCCTTGTTTCACCGGATGCATATGGAGGAATGGATGATAAGCTAGCATCTACAACCAAATAAAAACCAGCTGCCAAAACAAGAGCAAGAGAATACTAGGAATTAAGCAAAAGTAAAGTCTTCAACTTGAAACTACTGATTGTTGCTATAGACTTCTTTTTTTTATTTTTTTGATAATATTACATATATGTATCAGAATTTACGTAGAGTCTGAGCCTATTTTGCACATAATTGCATTAATTTTATTCTTATGTTTTGGAATGGTTTCTTGTCAACGGGATTCAAGATGAAAGCTGTAGGCAAAATCATGCAAAACTGTGGATAAAATCAAGCATGCTGAATAGGTATTTGGATGATATTATACTATTTAGATCAAGTGACCATGCTCTTAGTTTTCATCTGCAATATGAGTTCATAATTTTGTAAATTTTTACTCTGTTTGCCTTTCTGTGATTAACTCACACTAGGAAGAAACATTTTGATTTAGGTAACATGATTACATGTAAAGTATAATAAGGGAGTACATGCCTTTTTGGGTAATGTCTTTACTCTTTCCTTGTGTTCCAATATACTTTTAACTCTTTAAGCTCTAAAACACCCTTTTAATTCCCCCTTCGTTGGTCTTGTTAGTTGAATTATAGCACAAAGCTCGTAAATGAGAACCTTCCAGAACAGAAATTAAGAGGAAGGGTTGCAGAAGTTTCTGATTTGAGCCTCTTTTTGCCCTTCTTTACCATTTTACTTGGTGGGTTGTGAAGTTGCATTATGAATATTAGTCAACAACTTTCTTGTCGTGCATAGCTACATGATGCACATGGATGTGTTGGGAGGGGTGCTGTACTGGGTATTGATCTTTTATAAATTTCAATCTATTCATGTTTCTAATGTTAATTGAAGTTCAAACCCTCATTCGGTGTCATTAAACCTTGTATTTCGCAGGTCAAGGGCAGGAACAAAGCTTTGGAGGTGATGCATTTGCTTGATCTCACTGACCTTTTAACAGTACTAGTTTCATGATGTAACAGTTAGCGTACTTTTTGAAGGTTAAGGATTTTTTGTTAGACGGAATTAGCTATATATATGCATTTTATTTATTAGCACCAGAAATGATTGGTTTTGTATGAATAATTGGTGCAAATCAAATTATGAATATAGTTGCTTATCTAATTCACCAGGAAGAAATTTTTAAGTGACTCAGTTTACCATGTTATCCATGGACTAATCTAATTACAAAGTGATATGTATATTGTATTTACATCAATTAATGAGAATAAAACAATTAAATGCATATCATTATATAATTGGATTAGTTTTAGTTTAAGAATCTACGTAACAATTTTTCATTCACTAGAATTTCTGTCGTGATGGATTTTGATGGATTTTCACCATTTGATTGTCAAAATATAAAGGAAAATAAAAGAATATAATAAAGATATGTCACTAAAGAGTGCATACTCTAATTTGTAATTAGAGTAAATATAAAACAGTTTAATTAATGAGCATTCCAAACCAAAGACCAATCACAACCCAAAGAAACATATTTGAGCATCAAACAAACTCATGAACACAAACACCGGCCGATTATTTATTGATATTAACATGGTCTTCACCATTATATTTTATACTCGATCATGGAACCCAAGTCTGCTTTGTTCCAACCTCAGTAGGCACCAATGGAGGGGAATCTGCATCTTTGACACAATACCCTTCTAGTATATCACTCTCTTCATTGGTAAATCCTACTGTGTTTATTAAGTTAGGCCAGCAGTGTTGGCTAATTATACGGATGGCATTGCAGCAGTTGTGGCCTAAGTCAGTCTCGCCATTGACGAAGAAAAGAATGATCTCTCCAGTGCAGGCTTGAAGTTGGATCAAAGAATCCCAGCAATTCGACGATTCTTGGTCTAGTTTTAAACGGGCAGTAAGATTGGTGATCGAGGCCAAGGGACGGGCCATGGCGGTGTAATCCGAGCTAGCAACAGCTGCCAAGCAAGCAATGACAAGAATGAGCTTAAGGGTGGGAGCCATTTTTAGAAGTAAAGGTGTGAGTCTGTGCAGGTTGGGTGCTGCAGCTGGAGTTTTATATACAACTGCTGACATTTATGTAAACGTTACATATGCAAGGAAAGGTGAAAAGGCTGAAGAAGCTGTGTAGGTTGAAGAAAATGGAGAGACAATCATTATGTACACTCCATTAAACAACCGATATGACAATTTAATTAAAAAATAAGTGAATTTCTATATAAAAGCACCCATTTGATGATAGAGAAATTATTAAATAGATTCAGTTTATACGTCATTTATTATATGATATGTAGAATACACTAGTTTGATAGACTATCACTACAACAAAAAAGATTTTTAAGGAAAGAAAAAGCGGTCGTTAGAACTACAAATCTAGTGGCTATTTCTTTTTAGCTACCATTCTTATCACTTTATTTAATGATTATCCTAATTTCTATTATCTTAATTACATAGGCCATAGCAGATATGAACAGTAAAATTTAGATTAAATAATATTATAAAAATTCTATATTTTTTTTCCTATTTAATAATATTAGTTTTTCATTAACAATTATTCAATTGTACTCGTAATTAATCATAATTTGGAAATTTTACATGTCTCCCTGTTCTCACGTTTAAGACGGCTAATTAAATATGTGAAAAGCAAGCATTTTTTTTAAATGTCATGCAAAATTTCATGCAGTATCATATTTATATTAATATTGTGGTTACACATCATTCATTATAAATCCGTTGTCGTCCAGCGGTTAGGATATCTGGCTTTCACCCAGGAGACCCGGGTTCGATTCCCGGCAACGGAAACATCTTTTTGTTAAGGCCTATTTTTCGTTTCCAATGTCTGAAAATAAGACTTGGAATTGAAAAGATCCAAAGCACATTCCTTTTTATTTATTTACTTAACATATATTTTTATTCGTTTTTCAGCATGAGCACTGTTGAATTTTTCTTTTAAAAGACAGATTCTAAGCATTTCACTCAAAATTAGTATGAAAAATTTACAGCTTAAAAGCCAGCTACATGAAAAGAAGAAAACCATATTACCATCTCTTCAGTGAGCTGCTCTTCTCTCCTGTAAGATCTCTCATCTTCCCCCATTGCAAACCGACACACAGGACAGGTTTTCCGGCACACATTGAACCATCTGTCAATGCATACCTTATGAAATTTATGCAGACAAGGTAAAACACGCATATCCTCTCCTCCTTTCAATAGCGACAAGCAAACACAACAGAGCTCGCCTTCAACCTCAAGAACCTTAGCTGAATTTGACGATCCTCCAAGCGCTTTACATGCATCCTCAGCATCCTCAGAAACATCTAGTTTCGTTGCATTGTGTGATGTAACATCTTTAATCCTTAGTTGCTTTCTTGGATGGATGAAATTATAAATGAAGGAAGCCAACTTCTTGAATACCATTTGGTTTAATGGAGGATTAAGCTTTATTTTGCATGTTTAATAAGGGGAGTTAAGCAATGGAGGTGTGTGTAAGTGAGTTCTTTCTGCTGTACGGTAACTTTGAAGGGTATGGAAGAGTTGTTAGATATTGGAGAACGATTTTGAGTTTCTACCAAACAAGCAGGTGTACCAAAACATGAATGTTACTCTTGACCATTTCTTATGATATTAGTAAATACCTACAGACTCAATTTAGCAGCTCAACTCCAACTTCATTCTTTCATTTAGTAGGTTGTCTACAAGTCATAGTCTACAATCAGGTACTAAATTTTGTCTTTCTCACCTCGACTCAGCAAGAAAATTTTTCAATGTAATGAATGATCTCCAAGAAAATCACATGCTACAAGTCAAAAGCAATTCTTTAGAATACCTTTGGACCATATATACATCAATCATATCAACTAAACCTCAATCCAAACCTAGTTCAGCGCAGCTTTACTAATCCTTTTAGAGCATCCCTACAATACTTCTAAATCACTCCCTATTATATTATAAAAAAACTCAACTCCCTATTTTAATTTATTTTGACAATTGTGTGCATTTTAATAATACTCTCTATTTCACTCCATACTCTAAATTTTTTATTAATATAACTTGCTTAAAATTAATATAAACTTTTTTTATTAATACAACTTTATTGAACAGGAAGGAAAAATTAATAATAAAATATTGACAAAAAACTCCTTGTTGCTCTTATATTTGAGGAGAAAGAATGTCACTCTTAAAATTTATAAAGAGTTTGACTTTAAGAGACTGTTGAATGACATAAAACTCCGAAATATAAGTAAAAAGTAAAACAAAGAGATTGTTAGGATTGCTCTTATTGAATTCTACTCAATCCAAGATATCTTTTGAAAGATCTAGAGTCCCTGTAAGTAACCATCCCTCGCCAATCCCTAAAAGAAAGAGCCATGATGTTTTATGTTTATTTTAGATTGTCAAAACTTGCTAATGAACATAAACTAAATCCCAAATAGGAACTTTGATGCATTTGGAAGCATTAAACTAGATATTTTAACATTTCAACAACATTCTCCAAAATATAAACAAAATGTTGGTAGATACAAGATAATGACTTTGATCTTTAGTTGAATGCAGATACTAACACCTAACAAATATAAATCTAAGAAAATGAAAGGGGCATTATCTAGTGAACAAGTTTATCGAACTCAAAATACAACAATAAAGTTACTTCTATCTAAGGCAAACTGAAGAATTCCAGTTTCATCTGTTTGAAATTATTTGAATACCTCATCACTCCTTGTTTGTTGTAGATGAACCAGCAGTAGAATTGGGTTTTGCCTCATCATCATTGTCAAGTACCTTGCCATCCCTTGGATGCAAGCAGGGGATTCCATCCTTTATCTATGACACAATTGCAAGCAAGAAACATCATTATCTATAAACAGCAAGCAAGAAAAATCAAATCAGAGACACACAGATTTCATTCATATGATATACCCATAAATGCATGCTACAATTTAAGTATCAAGCACTAAGCAGATATAAATATATAAACCAGCAAAATCAATATGCATACCAGTCCTTTTTTGCATTATTGCGAATTTAATATATTTACTCTTTTTTTTTTGGACAATGACTATTTTCTTTTCGCCGGATACCGAGTTGAATTGTGAAACCTCAACCCACAAGCTAGCTTTCGCAATTTCCCCTGTAAATTCCTAGCAAATAATTTCTGATACAAAATCTAACTCTAATTCGAAAATGGCGAAATGGGATTTTCACCACGAGGCACAACAAGAAACCAACAAGGCAAAGGGACGCAAAATTGTTGAGAAGAATTTGAAATTGAATACTTCGGAAGGAAAATGATAAAAATTTAGAACTTACAGGATAAGCTACGCCAATAGCATCACTGATAAGAGAATTGGTTTCCTCACAATACCTACCAAAGTTAAGTTCAAAGCTCAAAACCACTTGACAATTTCACAGAACGAATTGGAGAATAAATAGTAGATCACCTCAATGGTTGCTTAGAGAGCGGGCAAACAAGGATTTCTGAGAGAGTCTTATTGATTCCATTCTCTGCTTGTTTTAGTAGAGCTCTGTTCAATCTCATTATTTCTTCCCAAACTTGCTGATTTCTATCAAATATTTGATCTCAGATACTCGGTCATAAGGCAGTACAAAAAGCAAAGATATCAGCAACGCACCGTTTCAGCTTTCGTTTTCTCAAATACGACGTCGTTCGTATTCAACATTGCCTCCCCGTCTCTCTTCTTCGTTCCTTCGCCGCCTCCTTAAGTAGTTGCTCAAGACTGAGCCGAAGACAAAGAGCAGCAGTATGCGTTAATGGCGCAGATCAAATCGAATTCAGGAGTTGGTCAAAGGAAAATATCAAATGAATGGCAAGAATTTCAATGCGAGAACTCTTTCGGATCGGAATTGGAAACGCCATTCTTACCCATCACTGCTTTTCTGTTCTGGCTTATCCCAAACCAAATAATAACTTCTCATTGCCATATTCTTTGTCTTCTTTTCCTCGCATTGAAGGTAGACCAAGCTCCATTTATCACCCAAGTATTAACCTTCTCAAATCATGTCAAAATTCAAGTCATCTCCTTCAAGTCCAATCTCAGTTGATAACTTGTGGGCTTTTCCCCTTTTGGTCGGATAGACTGCTAAAATATTTTTCAGATTTTGGTGATATTGGTCACACTATTTTGATCTTCAGACACATTGATTCGCCGGATACTTTTTGTGTAAATAATGTTATTAAGGCATACTCGATTAGTTCTAGCCCTCAGCAAGCTATGATTTTTTATTTCGAGATGTTGAGAAATGGGTTGTGGCCAAATAGCTATACTTTTGTTTCGCTCTTTGGTTCTTGTGCAAAGATGAGGTGTTCCCAATCTGGGAAAAAGTGCCATGGGCAAGCTGTGAAGAATGGTGTTGATTGTATATTGCAAGTACAGAACTCATTGGTTCATCTGTATGGTAGTTGTGGAGTTGTGGAACTTGCCAGGAAGGTGTTCGAGGAAATGTCTAAGAGGGATTTGGTCTCCTGGAATTCTATTATTGATGCATATGCCAGCGCTGGTGATTTGGTTATCGCTCACGAAATTTTTGATGTAATGCCTGAGAGAAATGTTGTGTCTTGGAATATCATGATTCACGGGTACTTGAAGGGTTATAACCCTGGATGTGCACTGATGCTATTTAGGAAAATGGTGAATCGTGGTTTGCTAGGAAATGATAGAACTATGGTAGGTCTGCTTAGTGCTTGCGGTAAGTCAGCTAGGCTGAAAGAAGGACGTTCTGTTCATGGGTTTCTAGTCAAGAGGTTGCTGGATTGTAGTTTAATTTTCAATACATCTTTGATAAACATGTATAGTAATTGTCAGAAGGTTGAACTGGCGCGAAGAATTTTTGATAGTCTACCATGTAGGAATTTGATTTGCTGGAATGCAATGATTTTGGGTCATTGCATTCATGGAAATCCAGAAGATGGACTTAATTTATTTGCAGAAATGCTAAATTGGTTGGGAGATGCAGAAGCTATCCTTCCAGATGAAGTTACTTTCATAGGGGTACTTTGTGGTTGCGCTCGAGCAGGATTGTTGACAGAAGGCATAAACTTTTTCAACCAAATGCTGCAAAAGTATAGTCTAAAGCCAAATTTTGCTCATTATTGGTGCATGGCTAATCTTTACGCAGGTTGTGGGCTAATTCAAGAGGCAGAGAACATATTAAGGAGCATGCCGGAGGATGATGAGATTGTCTCATCGGAATCCTTGGTTTGGGCTAATTTGCTCACTTTGAGTCGTTTTCAAGCAGATACCACATTAGGGGAAAGAATTGCAAAATCTCTGATAAATATGGAACCCTGGAATTTCTCACATTATCAATTGTTACTGAACATCTATTCTGCAGCAGGTAAATGGGATGATGTGGCCAGGGTAAAGGAACTGGTGAAAGAAAGAAAGATAGGAAGAAGGCCAGGTTGTAATCTTGTGGATTTGAAAGATATTGTTCACGAGTATAAAGTGGGACATATTTGGCAAGAAGGGATCGATGAAATCAATATGATGATGGGGGAAGTGGCTGAGAGTCCAAATTTGTGAGTCTAGGTACAGAACAGCAACCGCTGAACAAATTACAGGCTGGAACTTTGGCTCAAAGTCTATTGCAGGTGGGAAGGCACTGATAAGTATCTTCATCTGATGTTGAAAATAATTAAAAAAAAAAAAGGAAATTTATTCTGCTGGGCATTGCCTGATAATGCACAGATTCTCATTTTTAGCATGGAGCAAATTCTAATGAAGATTTTGCAGTTGATTGTTATGAGAATATTCTGATAACAATGGATAATTATAGGTCATTTTAGAGCATACAAGTGTTTCTCAAATAAGAGATTCTAGGACGAGCTCGTTAACCGAATGTTGTAACCACATGATCTCAATTGATGATTGCAGAATACAGAAGGATTGAACTGTCAAAAAGTGGCTATTACTAACAAGTTTTGTTGTTCGATTTTGCTGAATAAATGATTGCTGAAAGTGGACCGTATAGCCTGGAGTTATAAATCCACTCAACTAGAAGATTATATATGTTGTCTCGTAAACCCACTCTCAATTCCCATTGGAGGCACAACCTCTAGAGGCAAATGATTATGGTCTGATGGGCAATGTAATAGTTGCATTACACAGCAGATAATTGACATTCTCCTCCCATCATTATTCAAATGCAAATTGAATTGTTAGCAGTTTTATTTGCAGCACTTGATTTCGCCTGAAACCTGATTATGCCATCTTTCATGACATAACAAAAATGTAACCTCTTTTCTTAAGATCCAGTATTCCAGGTACATAACAATTTCTGCAAGTATACTTGAAAACAACTCGAGGAATTCCCCCAACGATTTCCTGCAAATTTTGATATTGCCTACAAGAACAAAATTTGACATTGCGCATGCATTTTTCGCATAAAGCTAATCAGAATAGGAAACTGTAGACGTAATATGTAAAGAACACAAAAGCCACTTTTGGATCGATTGAAAACCATCCATCGTCAACTGCTACCGCCAAAATACGAATATTATTTACACTAAATATGACTGCAAACAGTAATCCAAACCATGGCTCAATTCTAATATAATCTAAACATAAGCAAATAAAAGTTGTTTTCACTATCAAAGCAAATACTCCTTAAAATACAATACATTTGTTGCTTAAACCATGCCAGAAGAACTTCATTCAAATGCCCACTGATTCTCCCGACGAACCTCTTCTTCCTCCTCAGGTGTAAAGTCATTCTTGATGTTAAATGTCTTCCGGATCTCCTCAGGGGTCTTTCCCTTGATCATGTCTGCAACAGTCTGGCATGTCAGATCGAGCAGGCCCTTGATGTTCAAATAGTTGGCAGCCTGGAAAACATAGTGAAAAGGCCAAATAAGAATTCAGGAAGGGCTACACATCCAGGGATCTGAGAATGCATCAAATCAGGAAGTATCATGCTTATTATTCATAGTCTTGTGCACCTGTACCTGCAGAATGATAGTGGCTATAGAAAACTTCTACAACATACAAAAGCAAACCAAAAATTCATTGTGCACAGTTACAGCACCAAACATTTACATCTCCTTAATAAATTTATGGACATCTAAATAAGTAAGGAGAATGGTAGAACTGCAGTTTAATAGCTCTCTCAAATATGAAAAACTTGCTAGCATTGCATGCCCGTAGATGGGGGCAAAGAAAACCCTTTCTTTGCATATATCAAGTGCAAAAGATAATCCAGCAAAAATAGCTTAACAAAGGATCATTCAGCATATTTTATTTTGGAAACATCAATTAACTAATACTAAATGTGTCTCCCACAAGGGAGGCACATGAACATCTTGACTAGTAATTATCTGTTAGAGAATATAGCAAGACAAAAAGCATTATGCTTTTTTTGGCGATTGAAGTAAGAGAAGCTACTCACATGACATAACTAAGTTTATACATAAAAATCTCCTTATTGAAATTATGAAATCAAATGAAATAATAGAAATGCATATGAAACAACTCAAACAAGATCTGCGAATTAATAACAAATGACATATAAAACCAACAGAACACATTAAAAAAAGGAAATATTTTAATGAATATTGGTAAGCAAAATGCCAACGAGAAGAGCAATCACTTTCAGACATAAAAATAGACAACCAGAAAACTCGTTATAAAGTTACCATCAATTTTAAGGATCTCCATTTTATACAGTTGAGAAAAAAAAAAAGAAAGAAACAGGAGACATGGCAAGATGAAAGTACAAAAGCAATTCAAAGCTAGGATGGGGAGATGGAGAAAACAACTAAAGAACCAAACGAAAATAGAAAGAAAAGAAAAAGCAAATTTTCTATCAAGTTCTATTTTCAAATAAGAAAAAAAAAATTGAATGGGATTGTAAGATTTCAAATAGTCAGAATGAATCAATCTGAAATGTACATTACCTATAACCGTGTGATGACAAGGCATGTTTACCAAAAAATTGGTTTAAGATATTTTATTTTAAAGTTTGAGACAGAAGAATTCAAAATTTGTAGATAACAGTCATACAATTAAACATACTCAACAAAATGGCATGTTTATATAAAGTGACAATCTACAGCCTAGTCAATGTACCATATGACAATGTAATAACAAAGCCCGAGTCAGCAGTTCTTTATGCAGCTTTTAATACATTCTCACACATTTGAAACAACAGTGACCTAAAATCAAACCCAGCACTATGGCATATTGTAGTGGCTGCAGTTCAACAAAGTTAATGATCATATAAAATTTACGATGCAGTATAAATAACATAAAGTAAGCCTACAAGATTATTGATCAACACAGATATAATAATCAATTGTAACAACGGGGCTTTATAGGATCCAAGATATCTAAAACAGTCTTATATGTCAACATAAAAAGCAATCCAAAACAACAGTCATGACCAGATGAAGGTCATTATATTTCGCAAACCATGAGTAAAAAATAACAACAATAACATAGCCACTATTATTAGTAATGGCATAATACATATGAGAAAACAAAAAATAAATTTCTTAACAAAAAATAAATTTCTTTAGAGCTAGTGGAAAGTAGAGAACTGAGGGAAACATCATCGCTTTAATCCATGTTAAGGCCATTGCTCAAAGGTCAAGCAGCCTTATATATATATATTTTCATTAGTCAGCCAGAGCTAATATCTTCAAAACCGAAAATATCAAGTTTTATATTTCTAAGAAAAACATGGATTATACAAGAAATAATACTTTTATATAATATTGTTCTAGAAAACACACTATAAAAGAAGGATGAGCATATTGGTATACAGAGGATTTAGGGACGCCAATTCTTTCTGAAGTGGAAAAGTTTTTAATTTGCAAATAGCAACAAATGTTCTTCACCGTACTGGAAACTTCAAAATCTTTTCCTTCTTATCAATAAATGCTCTTTATTCATATCAGTATTTACCAACATTGAAAATTCATCTTATTACGTCTCCCATTTATCTATTAATGACATCATCAAGTCAAGATATTCATCAATTCAAGAACCTAAATAAAAACCCTAACTACAAATTCTAAACCTAAATCGATAAACACAACAACATTTAAAAAACTCCACAAGGAAACGCAATATATATCACCGATTGACAAATAACATTCAAAATCAAGCAAGAAACACATCTAACAATAAAAATAAAAAAAAGAAACAAAACATACCAAAATGAGATCAAAAAGGGCAGCCTGGTCAACTTTCACGAACTCAGCATCCCAGCTCTTAAGCTCATCATCAGCGCTGTTAGCGCGATCGTCGGACTTAGGAGTCTCGACATGCTTCTTACAGTACTCGATCACCTTAGCCAAGATCTTGCTCGTCACGTTCGGAAGCGGAATGCTATTATCGGCACAATCATCCTCGATCATGTGCTTGATCGTTTGTGATTCCAACGCCACCGCCTCGTCTACCTCGAAAGGCTCTCCGTCACTACTCTTCAAGACGATCTTCTTCGACGATGACATCGTTTCAGGTGCGGCGATTCTCTGGAAACAAACAAGCAACAGAAACCGACAAAAAACCTAACCTAACCCTCGAACCGTTCGACTGTCGATTTCTTCCTCCGCCACGAAGAAGAATGAAACGAAATTGGTTAACCGCACAGCCGCGACCCTTTCAATCTATAGAGGGAGTAAAATAATTCCGGGTGATCCTATGGATCCGAGTCTGTTTAGGCAAATCTGTAATGGACAAGTGTCAAAATACTATTGGGGCCTTGTGCCAAAAAAACATGTAACTGTCTGCAGAATCGAATCACGCCTAAAGGGAAAACTTTCCGGTTCATAATTTTTTTACTTTTTACAATCACAAACAAGAAAAAAATCGATTTTAGATTCTTGGCAAAAATCATTCTCAAGTCCCTGAACTTTGCCTGGCTTCTTTTACAGCAAGTCCCTCAACTATTTTATTATTGAATCCCTTAACTATTTATTTGTGAACATCAAGTCCCAATTTAACGGAAATAACAAATTTGTTACACACTTCACCATCTGCGGCTTCTCTCTCTCCTGTAAACGCAAGAAAGCCTAATTGAACTGAGATTATGTTTTCTGTGCAATGAACAATGCAATCTAATTGAACTTAGCAGAAAACTGATTCAAACAAAATAGACCTACAAATTGAAGAAGAGAAAGGTTTCAATTCCTTCATTAACTATGGTTCAGCTGATGTAGGGGATCATCTTATCTGAACATGTAAGCAGTTTTCACCTGTGGGCCAAAGGAGACTTGCTCTTAAATCTCGCAGCTCCGTTATTCAAGCTATAAGGCTAAGAACATTATTTTGCAGGCAACGTTGCGGTGAAAGTTGTGTTGTTTTTTTTCTTTTAAGAATGTGAACACAATCAGAATCAGCCAAAAAGACTAAACTTTCCTTGGAGGTTGGAAGTCTATGCCTGTGATGTTCAGATTGTGTCAGTAACAACACATCAAAGTAGATTAATAAAATGAGTTACAAAATATTAAATTGTTCAAAAATTTACTTACCAAATCATTCGATCAATTGTGCGGGTTCTAATCAGAATGTTTTTCCGGGCACGTAGAGTTTCCTTGTCACAAGCATTTGGAGCAGAACTAGCTAGCTCTATATAAATTACTGAAATAATCCTGAAACTCCATCACCCATAGCAGTAATCAGTTTCCATCATCCATGGCATTCACAACCCAATACCAATCCATCTCTTTAGCAGTCGTCTTCATTTTGGGAGCTTTGGCTTCTCACGCCATTGCTCGTTCTTTGCAAGATGCATCAGCATCAATGCAGGCAAAGCATGAAGAATGGATGGCTTACTATGGACGAGTTTACAAGAATTCTAATGAGAAGGGGATGCGATACAAGATTTTCAAGGAAAATGTACAACGCATCGAATCTTTTAACAAAGCTGAAGGCAAATCATATAAGCTAGGCATCAATCAGTTTGCGGATCTTACAAATGAGGAGTTCAAAGCCTCGAGAAACAGATTCAAGGGCCATATGTGCTCTGCACAAGCTGGCCCTTTCAGATATGAAAACCTTACTGCACTACCAACTTCAATGGACTGGAGGAAGAATGGTGCCGTCACCCCCATCAAGGATCAAGGCCAGTGTGGTAAGTTCCACAACCTTACAACAGAACAAACCAGACATTAGTAATTAAATTCTAGTAGGATAATTCATTGAACTTCTATATATACAGGATCCTGCTGGGCATTTTCGGCTGTGGCTGCAGTAGAAGGCATAACTCAGCTAACAACTAATAAATTGATTTCACTTTCTGAGCAAGAACTAGTTGATTGTGACACCAAGGGAGAGGATCAAGGATGCCAAGGTGGTCTAATGGATGATGCCTTTAAATTCATTCAACAAAATCAAGGCCTCACTACTGAAGCAAACTATCCATATGAGGGAACAGATGGAACTTGCAACACAAACATGGAGGCTAACCATGCTGCGAAGATCACTGGATACGAAGATGTGCCTGCAAACAATGAGGCAGCATTGATGAAGGCTGTTTCACAACAACCAGTTTCTGTTGCAATTGATGCTAGTGGTTTTGAGTTTCAGTTCTATTCAAGTGGAATTTTTACAGGATCTTGTGGCACTGAGCTAGATCATGGTGTTGCTGCTGTTGGGTATGGAAGCAGCAACAGCAAGAACTACTGGCTGGTGAAAAATTCATGGGGAACACAATGGGGAGAAGAAGGCTACATAAGAATGCAAAAGGATATTGATGCCAAGGAAGGTCTCTGTGGCATTGCAATGCAAGCTTCTTATCCCACTGCTTGAACTTCAAGATGACAAAAACAAGAAGCATCTATCTTATCAATACATATATAATATAGTATATAAGCTTGGTTTTCATAATTAATAAGTTGTATTGGCTGTTCATAACATCAGGCTGTAGGTGTACAGTCCCCATACAAGATACGAGTTTGTATATCCTGCAATTATTGTAAAATAATCATATTGATATGTATCTAATGCCACTTTTCGCTTACAATCCCAAATCTAATTAAGTTTTCACAGCATCTTTCATATCGTAGAAAGGATTAGAATTCATAAGTATGAAATCCCTTAAGAAACATGTTAAGACAAGTTAGATGAACAAGAAACACATGAGATGATGAGATATTTTATGTCAATATAAGAACTCTTTGGAACTTCAACCTTTAGCAGTGCAAAGAATTAATCTGCCAACAAATATCAGGAAACTAACGCTTTTCCTATCTGCAAAGCAAATATATAAACTGAATTATTGACCATGGCCAAAAGCAAGTGCACTCATTTTGGGAAAGATTTAACTGTAAAACCCTGGTTTACCTACACATAAGAATAATAAATATTTTTTGATGAGTAATGTTATTTGTCTAATCTTGAAATGGATCCCATTTCTAAAAGGAAAATTTGCTTCCCATATAATTCAGAGTTTTGTGAGTTTCCTGATATTGTGTCTGTATGAAAATGCAATGAAAAATTTGAGTACAATGCTCCATAAAACAATGATTTGAAAAAAAAATTTTTAAACACCATAAACAGCATTCTACATGAAATAACTTTCTAACTTGGCCATTTTTGGAGGGTCATCTTTCTGAAAATAATTATTGGCAGCTTTCATCAATGGATTCAACTCGGTTATGGATCATTCTTCTAAATATATTTCAAGATATAAACATAAAGAGGAAGATATACTATTCTCAATTTCTCATCATGATCAGCATGCTGTGCTTTTGAAATTTATCTATTCAAATATTTGTATTTGCAATAAAATATGGATAGACATTCAGTATGTGTGGAAAGTTTAATATGAAATGATTAAGTTTATATAGTTTAACTTTCATTTTCGTCAAGTGTCCATTTTAATCCATTCCAAGCAGGCCTTAACTATCCAATCCAATTTTCAAATGATCCTGAGGCTAATGTTCTTCTCACCCTATTCTTAACAAGCCAATCCAACATCTTTTGAAGAAATGAATGTTAAGGCACGGCTAGAGAATTTTAGCTTATTAAGGGACTACTTAGATACAACAGAAAAAACTTTGAATGGAGCCTGAAACTAATATTCAATTGTATCCATGTCTCTAACTAATAAAAATATGCATAAGAAGGCAAGGTAAAAGACAAAAATGTGCAAGACGTATTAAATTGGTCATCTAACTAATCATATTGGTCCAAATCAGGATGTTTTTTCAGGCACGTAGATTTTCCCTTATATGAATCTTAAACTGACAAGCTATTAGGACATATAGGAACTCTTTATAAATCGCAGAAGCAATCGCTCTTCTCAATCAAACGTAGCTGCAACCATTCCCCATGGCATCAACAGTCCAGTACAGGTGCATTTGCTTCTCATTGATCTTTATTTTAGGAGCTTTGGCTTTCGTAGCTTCAGCTCGTACTATCCCGGATTCATCAATGCAGGCAATGCATGAAGAATGGATGACTCGTTATGGACGTGTATACAAGGATACTAAAGAAAAGGCGATGCGTTATAAGATTTTCAAGGAAAATGTTGAACGTATAGAAACCTTCAACAATGTTGGAGATAAACCATACAAGTTAGGAATCAATCAGTTTGCAGATCTTACAAATGACGAGTTCAAAACTACACAAAACAGATTCAAGGGTCATATATGTTCTACACAGACAGGTCCTTTCAGATATGAAAATGTTACTGCATTACCTTCCTCCGTGGACTGGAGAAAGAAAGGAGCAGTTACACCCATCAAGGATCAAGGCCAGTGTGGTAAGTACAAGCTTCCAGTATGAACTAGCAGATCATAAAGTAAAATTAATTACAGCTTACTGACTAATTATACTGTGTAAAGGTTCCTGCTGGGCATTTTCTGCAGTGGCAGCTGTGGAAGGAGTTACTCAGCTAACAACTGGTAAATTGATCTCGCTCTCTGAACAAGAACTAGTTGATTGTGACACAAAAGGAGAGGACCAAGGATGCCAAGGCGGTCTAATGGATGATGCCTTTAAATTCATTCAACAAATTAAAGGCCTGACGACTGAAGCTAATTATCCTTATGAAGGATCTGATGGAACATGTAATACAAACAAGGAGGCTAACCATGCTGCCAAGATCACTGGATACGAAGATGTGCTGGCAAACAATGAGGCAGCATTGATGAAGGCTGTTTCACAGCAACCAGTTTCTGTTGCAATTGATGCAAGTGGTTTTGAGTTTCAGTTCTATTCAAGTGGAATTTTTACAGGATCTTGTGGCACTGAGCTAGATCATGGTGTTGCTGCTGTTGGGTACGGAAGCAGCAACGGCAAGAACTACTGGCTGGTGAAAAATTCATGGGGCAAGCAATGGGGAGAGGAAGGGTACATAAGAATGCAGAAGGATATTGATGCAAAGGAAGGTCTTTGTGGCATTGCAATGCAAGCATCTTATCCCACTGCTTGAACTTCAACATGACAAAAAGGAAGGAAGCATCTATCTTATTACTATGTATATAATATAGTGTGTAAGCTTGGTTTTCATAATTACTATGTTATGCTGGTTATCCATAACATTAGACGGTAGGTGTACAGTCCTTGTACAAGATACAAGTTTGTATATCTGCAATTAATACAAAGTATGTGTTGATGAATAGCTAATGCCACTTTCATCTGCAATCCTAAGCTTAAGTTGTCTTCTCAAGATCGTTGATATCATAGAATGGAAAGGAAAACAGCACTCAGTATTATGCAAAAGGAAGGCAAACGACAACATCATCAACCAAAAAAACTTTTAGCTGGCATTATATAGCGGAAATTTTAGGTTCATCACTTCCATTTACACAACTTTTTTGTGCTACCAGTGTACATCAATTTGAACGCAATGCAAGTGAGAATCGAACAAATATTCAATGAATTGATTAATCAATCTAAAGAAGCTTCAAAATCTGTGGAAGAAAAAAAAAAGAGACAGAAGATTTGTTTGTATTACTGATTTGGAGAGTTGACAAAGTATCACAGGTTGATATTTATATGGGTTGAATCCTATAAAGATAGTTCTTTATACATACAACCTAATTACAATTTTTAACTAATACCTCAGTAATTTGGTAGAACTACTACTTTATTTACGGAAATATACAAAAATAGTTCGCAATGAATCAAGCCAAGAATAGAATAATACAAAAGTAGCTTTCATACCGCATACGATGATAATGAAATCCGTTACTTATAGGATTGTTGGGCATCCTTTGACGATAACTCCAGGGGCAGTTGGGCAAGAAGCTAATGGGCATCCATCTGAGTCATTACCCCACCAATCGAGGCTAACATGCCGCATGCCCAAACACAAGTTCAACAGAACCGCCATGAAGGCCAACCCAGCATCAAGTGCCCCAGACAGCACATAGTTGTGGCGGCTCCACCACTCCCGATAGTATCTATAAGCAATATAGCCTGAAGCAAATCCAATTAGAATCCAGGTGGTGTAGTTGACAGCAGTAGCTGGCAGCATGTTGAGTGTAGCACCTAAGAGTACTGGCATGGAGATTGATTTAATCCAATCCTTGTCTGGGAAGGCCTTGTGTGCAAGCCAAACAAGGAGAGGAGCTACAGCACCAGCCAAGAAGAACCAGTTGATGGCAGAGTAATGACCAAGATCTCCAAAAATTCTGCGAGGGCCAATAAGACCCCAGATGACAGACGCATCATAGAACACATGGTCACCTGGACAAGTCCATGGGCTTCCAGCCGGAAGCAATTCACGGTCACATATAGTTGGGATGGTATCCATAAGCCACCATGCTGTTGCTAAATGTACCATCGCTGATATTACAGTACCAAGCACCTGTTTGGGAAAAAAATTGATTAAGAAAAAATCCTATGCCCACAGATATGCATATAACATAGTAATTGTTTTGCTTTCAAGAAGTTCAATGATGAAATAAGAGCAGTTCTCGTTTCTTTTTCTATCTGGAAAAAAAAAATGGAAATATAGACTAAATTACCTGAGCCATGAACATGGCTCTAGGAGGAATCTTCATATAATGGCCAAGCTTGAAATCTTGCAAAAATGTGATAGCTTGTTTCATGCTGATGTATCCATACACTTTAAAGCATATGTTAGCAACAGGGAATCCTGGGTACAAATACCCAATGATATATTCTGTTATCACATTTAAGCCTGGTGTCTGTTGTCAAAGAAAACCTCGTGTTAGAATAGATTTCGTATGCAGAAAATAGTACATCAAATGTCAACAACTCCAACAAACTTACATAGTGCATATGATTAAAAACTAGGCTTACTTTTTAAAATGAGATAGACACAATTATCTTACCTGATTTGTTGTAGCAGTGATTACTCCAACAGGAAGGGTGAAAAAGAGGGCAAGACAACACGCTAGCAAAATGCCCCACCATGGTAATTGGAGTTGATTATTATAGTACTCACATGTAAAAATGGTTGCCACTATGTTTAGGAGAAGAATGCACAAGAACCACCACTCTGGCACTCCCTTGTATTTTCTCATGAGTTTTGTGTGAACATCCACATTCTTCTCTTGAAAGGCAGACTTGCTTAGCTGCCATATATCTCTACAATCCTCGAAAAAACCATAGTTATAAATGTATATACACACACACACACACACATTGTAGAAACTAAGTATTCTTTATTCTGTTGGCTTACTTTCCGTGAAAAAGGAAGACATGAACAATAGTGGCAGTTAGGCATGCAAAATTTAGACCATAAATCATTGCAAAGTTGGTGCTGAGATAGAGAGGGCCCTGTAGCTCATACTCAGCCACGTCAATATGGAATTTCGGGTCTATGATAGCTGAGATGTTGTATCTTTGGCCAGCAGAAGTGAACAAACCATCTGAGAATATGGGAAAAGTTTTGGCCTTGTAAATGTTGAGCCAATATGCAATTGGGGTGATGACATACATAATAAGGGCAAAACCAACAGCTACATTAACAGTTGCAAACCATGGACTAGCCAATGGACTTCCAAGGTAAGAGGATATACTGGCCCAATCAAATCCAAAAGAACCAATTCCAAGACCACGGAGACCAGAACCAAGCTGATGGGCTAGAATAGACGTTGGAAATATCCAGCAGATCCAGGATAGAGAAGTTAACTTTTGAAGAAGGTAGCCTGGAAAGACATAGTAAGCAAAGCTACAAATGAAGGCAACAATAAAGAACTGATTCCGTGTTAATCTTCTCTTATGCCTGTCCTCTTTCTCATGTAATGCCCTGTAGTTTCATAATTTGTAATCATCTCAATATGGAAGTCATATATAACGACTGCACATGCAAATGATTGAGAACTTAAGGGCAATACATATCTTGATGCAAGTAAATTATTCTCCAATTGAAATCCATACGATAGGTTGGCTTTAAGGCCATCATAATTTGTTCTATACATATTCAAGAGATGATAGAGAAGCCATCATTTACTGTCTAGCACATACAGGAAGTAACATATTCAATTCACCAAGTACACTACGTCTCTTTGCCTCACAGAGCAATATGAAATTTATACCTTCATATTGATTATATAAGGGAATGTACATTCTAAAGGGAGTATCTGAAATATCTTATTGTGATGTTCCGTGTCTCTTACCTCCCAAAGAAGACTACGCTCAAAACTAATGGGGGTTTCTTGCTTCATCAAGAATGCATAAGTTGGAGATGAAGAGTGAGTCGGGATTTTTTAAGAGTTTACAATAAGCAATTAAGCATGAGGATTAGGTTGCGACAAGGTTAATTACAGCTTTATGATTTAAAATAAGAATTTATTTCCGTTTTCTAAATTTTGAATTAGTAAAATTTATGATTAGTGTTACCTTATAAAATACTTCAATAGCATAAAATCATACATTTTTCCCAAAAATAATATAACGAATGAAATTGCCAATTTTAGAAAATAATCACAACGTATGTTACCAGAAATTTTATAGGGCTTTCGGTAAATTACCAAGAGAAAGACCCGACTTTTAAAAAGGGGGGGAAAAAGAGAGAGCGACCCTATCATGACCTACTTAGCAGGCAGTTAAATCGGTTGGTAAACTGAATCGAAATTTGGTTAATTGTAATAATATATAAAATTTTTAATACTAGAAATTTTCTATTAAAAGATTAAATTATTTCAATCGATTCGATTAGTTTTACCGAGAAATTAAAATTCAATTAAATAAAATTTATTTTTAATTTTAACAATCTATTTTAACATTTATTTCACATTTAATCTACACTAAAGTTAAAAAATTAAAAATTAATACAATTAACAATAATTAAACAAAAACAAAAAATTTACAATATAAATAAATTGCAACAAAATTTTGAAAAAAAAATTAATAATTCTAAGTAAATTGATTACTTAAGTTAATTTTAAATTAACTGAGTTAACTAACAAAATACTCTTAATTCTTGTCAAAAACAAAATACTCCTAATTCCCTTAACCATTTAGTACACCAAAATTTCATCAATTAAATTGTTCGATTAATTAATTTATACGATTTAATTAATTGTACAGTTAATTCAATTTTAACACGGAATCCAAGCTCACCGGTCATCCTATTGGTATTCGGTGAGGTACTGTTTGGATGGAAAGTAGTTAGGGGCAAGTAATGTAAGGAAGGAAAAAAGTAGATGGTTACCCATGTTTGGAAGAAAAGACACATAAAAAATTGGGGGTGAAAGCTTTCTTCTTGCTTTGCCTTACTTTTTGTTGCATCCCAATCTTGAAAGTAGAAAAATAAAAAGTATTGTTTTATAATTTTATCTTTTTTTGTACTTTTTTTTAATAAATTATGAGATTATTTTTATCTTTTAAATATTTATCATTCCCTTAATTACCTTTCTCTTTTATTCTAGTGATATATCCTTCCTTTCTGTTCCTTTTCAATCCATTAATTATCTTTTATACCATTTTATTAATTACCCTTCTTTCCTTCCATCCAAACAAAGCCATGAGTATCTTATGGGACCTTTGACGAAGAAAGAAGATTATGAATTATGATTAAACCACCGAATTGAAAAATCACTAAAAATGACACTTTTTCCTTTACCACGTCATTGTCAGTTGGCATGACTTTTTATACGTGAGATTCTTACTAATTTAGAGTCTTAGACAGTTAATTTTCCTGATTAATAATATAATCGTAAAAGGTAAAATTATTTTATTATCAGCGGATTGGGTTGATGAATCATCAGCAAATTAGTGTATTTTTTTCAATCAAATATTATTGGTCAAACCTATCGGAGAAGCAGAGTTACCTGAAAAGAGAAACCTGTACTAGATTCTGCGGCCACCACATAGTAGCAGGCTCCACCAGGTACCGCCGGAAAACTCCAGCCCATCCGAATCCCAAAACCTGCGTCGTTATAACGACAAGAAAAGCCACGAAAAACGTTAACTGTTTCTTGTAGAAGATCTTGATGGCGCTAACGATGTGAATCGCGTAGACGTTACCAGCGCCGGAATTAGCAAATATCGTGATAAGCACATGCTCCTTCACATTAAACGGCCCCGGATTAAGAGAAAACTCCCACTTTGTCCCCTTGAAGAAGATCCTATCGGTGATTTTGGAGGCCATTAGATGACCGAGAGGAACCACCGCAATCTGAGCGGAGATGGAAGTGATGGTGAGAGGTTCTCGGCGGTACCAGAAGAACTGGTTGAGGAAAGAGAGGAGAATACAGGCGACAGTGCCCAAGGTCCACATACGGAAGGTAAGAATCGGGAGAGTTGGATCGTCGGCGGTAGGGACAGTGAGGGCCACTTGCTCGATGGGAGAATTCTCGACGTCAACGGAAAGTGCCGAAGAGGAGGCATAGGTAGAATCAGATTTGGAGGCATTTCTTCTGTTAACTGCGAGGAAAAAATTAGAAAGAAGAAGAAGGAAGAGAGGAAGAGAAGTGGGGAATGATTCTTACTGAGAGGAGCAGTGATGTCGCAGGTAGCCATAACCTCTTTCTGGCGCTTCTCTGATGTAAATGTTTATTTGGTTTATATTTTAAAATGCGGATTATTTACGAACTGATTCAATACTAATGATATGTTTTATATATATATATATTCAAATAAAATATGAAAGAGCTGATTCGAATTTTTTTTAGATTAATAAAAATTATATAGTTGTTTTAAAATTTTTAAGCTTGTCATTTAACAGAAATAATTTTAATTTATTGATATATAAACTGAAAATACTTTAATTTTACAATAAAAATTAATCTGTCACCTCACCTATATAAAATATGTATTCTCACATTTTCATTTTTTAATTGATAAAAAAAGGAAAAAAATACTGTTGTATACAGTGGCAGTTGAATTTAAGCCTAAAGATTTGACGTTGGCAATTACGGGTAATATTGAGAAGAGCTCTTATATTCTAATTTATTAAATATGTGATTATTCTCAGAAATTAAAGTGGATTAATATATATATATATATATAATTTACAGTGAAAAAAGAAACAAAAAAATCTGAATTAAATCGTTAAATACAAACCTCATTGCTGTAAGAAAAACGAAAAATATAATAAAAAATATAGGCTAAATCTATTTTTGGCCGAGTTTTTTTGTTTTTTCAGTTTATTCTCCCTATCTGTCGTTATTTTAATTCAATTTATTTTTACGAAGTTTTAAAAATATAATAATTTATCTCATATATATAATAGTCAGAATTACATTAAAAATATTTCGACTATCACATCAGTATGAAAGACAAATTTTTATATTTTTAAAATTTTATATTAGGCAAATTAGATAAAAAATGAAATTAATGAAATCGGTACTAAAAGCCGAGAAAAAAATTTAAAAAAAAAACTTAGTGGTTATAGATGTGTTAAGCTAAAAATATATTATTGCTCATGCAGTGGTATTTTGATTTAACGGTGAAGATTAGCTATTGATGGTCAATCCTCAATTTTTAGCTTTAAATTTTTTTTAAAAAAAAAAAAACTACTGAATGCATATTTTAATTTATTAGACGATTAAAAGGTAGTTGTTAACATTTTATTAAAAAGCAAAAAACCTAGTTGTTAACATGAACACACAAAATAAACACTTCCCTTTTTGGATGTATTTGTCCAGTGGAGGACGACCAAGAAGACAATGCATTTGGTTTATAATAAGGGCTAGGTACATTTTCTCAAAAAAATAAAATATTTAAATTATTATATTAAAAATAATATAAA